>JAIGNY010002336.1:0-16108 GCA_020152595.1 Chiridota heheva
CAAAATAAAAACTTTTCAAGTCCCATTCAAAAATGTTTTGAGAAAAATTGGGTATTTTCTTCATAATTCAATATAATTAATTCAATAATACAAAGGTCATGATGCCAATACCAACAATTTAAACACTTAAAACTATTTACTTATTTCTATCTACAGTCAAATCCTATTACAACAATTAGATACAAGAAAAATAGATACGAAAACAAAAATAAGAAAACAGAAATGACAACATAAATATAAATACAATGGATCAAGCTGCACATTAGATGAATGTCTTTTTAAACAAAAATGCTTTAAGTTTAGTTTTAAAGCAGGTCAGGAATACATTGTCAATAAAAAGAATTATGAGTTCAGTTGGGTGTAAATTCCTTAACCAAGGACCTTTATAAGCAAAAGCCTTTTCGTCAAGTATTTTTACATCCTTCCTATTTGGGATTCTACCGAGTTCAGTGGCATTTATTGACACTTCAAGCATTCAACGTTTCTTTTATTCCATTCCAGATCTTTACATATTTTCTATTTTCACTGTTACTATTTAGTTTTTATACCCAAGGGCACTTTTGACTTTTAAGAGCCATTTTTTTGTTTTATTGCTTCTTTGTTCTTGTTTTTTCCCATTTGGATCACTATTTCGGATTATTTTTCATCGCAAAGCTGGTAAGTTGTCTTCATATTTTCTGTAAATCCTTGACTGCACTTTCAAGGTTATTCCATTCTGTGAGTCCTTATTCAAGGCTAAAACCCAATACTTCTTCTGAGAACTCATGCTTTATATATATATATTTTTTGTGCTCAGTTGCTTTCTCTTCATTTATTCAACAGCCTCGTCCTTCAGTTTCTACTCATTTTTACTATAGCTACTCCTCTATCTATTACTACCCCTCCTATTCCTGTTACTTTTACTCCTACCATTCTCTTACCAGCTCTATCTTCCACTTCTTCCTTTCTCAAGCGCGCTCGTTCCCCGGCCTCCCCCTCGCCTGCTCATTATCGGAAACTCAACGATTCAACTAGGCCCCCTCCTCCCCCACCTCCACTCACTCCGATCCTAGTGACCACGCCCTGTGCTTACCTCGCAAGTTCTTTAGCATTTCTATTTCATTGCTGAAGAATAGCTCGGCGTTGGCCAAGGAGATCTCTCGTCTCAAACCTACTCTTCTACTCTCGGATCTAACTATTTCTATCACTTATCTTTCCCTATCCCTTACCCCTGCTGATGGCGTCTCTTCCGCTATTCTTTATTCTGACTGGCCTAGTGACGCCTTCGGTGGCTGGGCTTCCTCACCCACGCCCCAGGTCTTGTCATCGAAGGACCTCACCCCAGTCTCCCACAGCCGCATGGCTAAGCCCACACTCGTGGTTCTCAGAGGGGTTGCGGTGGACACCCCTTTGAGCACGATAGAGGACGACCTGCGCAAGCAAGAAATCCTTTATTATCGGGTCACTCGGATTATGGCCGCCCCTACCGGTTCTCCACTCCTCTTGTCAAAGTTTATATCCTTGATGCCTTGGTGGCCCCAAGGCTGTGTCGTATGGGCATACAACTCTATGGAGTTTTACCCGTGCGAGTAGAAATTGCGAGAAGGACTCCCAGTGCTCGTCAATGCCCTAAGTGTCAGCTCTTAGGTCATCTGAAGGACCACTGCACTGCCCCACTCAGGTGTGCTTGGTGCTCCGGCCCCCACCATGCCTCCACTTGCTCCACAGAAGTTCGCAAGTGTGTAAACTGTGATGGAGCACACTCCTCCAGGTATAGAGGCTGTCCTGCCTATCGGTAGGCAGTAGCCTCTGGTTCCTCAGTCTTCGCTCATCCTGGTCTTCCCCCACTCCTTCTCACTCTTCTTCTATTACCTCCTTGGAGTCTCTTAGATTTCCCAGCACCTCTCCCTCCATGTTGGACTTTCCTCCTTTGAGGAAAACTACTCCTGCTTCTTCCTCTACTATTCCTACTCACTTCCCTTCTGCTCCTTCCTACTCTACTTCTTACTCTCGCTCCGCTCGTCATGGCTGCAGTATTCCCTGCCTTTCTAAACAACCTCCTTCTACTTCTTCTCGCTCTCGCCCCCAATCCTCTATTCCCCGCCCCACTTCTCTCCCTTCTAATCCTATTTCATCTAGCTCTCGCTCCAGTATCCCCCGCCCTGTTGCTGGCAGCTCTAGACGTCCACCCTCTCTTCCTTCTCAACCCAACCCCCGTTCTATTTCCCAACCCACTGCACCTCCTTCTGCTGATCCCCTTCTACCTCTACTTCCGGCGCTGGAACCACTACTGCTCCAAGCTCTCCCGCTCCTTCTTCCACCTCTCTTGCTGACTCCAAGCCTCTTTCCCCCTCTAAATCTCTTCCTCCCCCGGATTCTCTCCTAATTCTCATAGCTTCCGTGTCGGTCTCCGCAGCCTTTGCAGTCCTTGATGCCCCCTCCTCCACCGAGTTCACTGTAGGCATCGGCTACCTCACGGACATTCTCCTCAACAACATCAAATCTCTATTTCCTGCTAGCTCTCTATCCATCGCCTCTCTCAAACACTACATCTATCAGACAGTCGCTAACAACTCCAGTTTCACAACACCCAGAATTCCACTCAGCAAGTCACCAAAGAAGTCTAATTTTTGGCCTCTCTATCCGCTTACTATTAGTTCTACCACCTCTTCTTAATGGGTACAAATGTTGGTCATATCAATATTCGTTCTCCAAACCCATTCTTGCTCATTTCCTTCGTCACTACAACATTGATGTTCTCTCCATCAATGAGACCAAACTTCCCTAAGATTAGAACTTCAGCATCCGCGGCTACAACTTCTTTCATGCCGCTCGTCATCCCTCCCTAGGCAATCCTTCCCATGAGGGTGTGGTAGCTTTCCTTGTCAAATCCTCTATCTCCGCAACCCTCATTGCTACTTCTTCCATCCACAATTGCAATGAAAGCCTCACTATTTAAATTCACTCTCTTTACTTCAACAGTCTTTTCCTTCTAACCACTGTCTACTGCCCTCCTAATGCTACTCTGGATACTTCTCTTTTACTCTCTAAACTCCCCTTCCCTCTTCCTAGCCTTCTTCTTAGGGATCTTAACTCCAGACATATTTCCATAGGTGACTCCAAGTCCAACAGGAACGGCAACCTTCTTGTTCGTGCCATCACTTCCTCTACCCACTCTATCCTTAATCCTTATGGACACCCTACTTATCAGCACCCCTCGGACAGTACCTTTATCTTGGACTACGTCCTTGCTAACTCCCATGCTACTCCTCTCATTCAAAATGTCACCACTTGCCATGACCTTAAGAGTGATCATTTCCCTATTCTTATCTCTACCAGCCGTTTATCCTTCCAGTCTGTGCCTGGCCCTCATTACAACAAGGATACCCCTCTATTTTCTAAAGCTGACTGGGTCAATTTCGCTCTTATCTTTCTTCATTCCCCTATCCTTCAACCCTTCCCATTACAGCTGATGAGGTCGATCAACAGATTTCCATACTCACTTCTAATATCCAATCTGCAATCTCTCAGTGCATCCCTACTTTTACCCCCCGTCCCCATCGCTCACCCCTTCCTCGCCACATACTCGCCCTCATCCAGGATAAACATCCCTACGGAGACTTTACCAAAACCATCCCATTCCCCAGGTCAAAACCCGCATCAATTCTCTTGGTCACAAAATTATCATCGCCATCGAACTCCACAACAAATCTGAGTGGGATGCTGCCTGTCAAGCTCTTCATAACACCAAAGACCCCAGGAAGTTTTGGAATAAATTCAAATCGCTTTCTGGCTCCCGTACTTCATCCACCATCCCACCTTTCAAATCCTCTCCCACTGACCCCTCTTTTGTCTATGACATCCAAGCTAAAGTCGATCTTCTTAACCTGACCTTGTGTAACATTCAACAACTTCCCCTTCATCCTACCTTTCTTGAACCTCAGCTTACTCTTGTTGACAACTTTGTCAATGACAATTCTCACCTTCTCAATCTTTCACCTACACCCACCGCTCCTTCTGGTTCCCCGCTGGATGCCCCCATCACTTTGACCGATGTCCTCCAAGCCCTTAAACGCACTCGCAACACTGCCCCGGGCCCTGATCGTATACACTACATCATTCTTAAAAACCTTGATGTTCATTCCCTTACCCATCTTCTGATTCTCCACAATGTTTCTCTCTATTTGGGTTACTTTCCCTCCAGCTGGAAGTCAGGAAAAGTTATTTACTTTCCCAAACCTGGCAAAGACCCCAGCAGCCCTCGCAACTATCGCCCAATCACCCTTCTTCCGACTCTGGGTAAGATTTTTGAGAAGATACTTGCCAAGCGCATTTCCGATTACATGGAAAGCAACGACCTCTTCAACCCTTACCAGTTCGGTTTCCGTCCTAATAGATCCACCACTGACCCGATTCTTCTCTTTACTGAAAGTATTTTCACATCAATCGTTACATTCCTTCTCTTGCTCTCTTCCTCGATGTAGAAAAAACCCTTGATGCTGTTTGGCACAATGGTTTACGCTACAAACTTCTCTCTCCTGCTCTAGCTTTCCCCCCTCGTATTACTCGCCTCCTCTCTTCTTTCCTATCCAACAGACTTGCTTTTTTGAGTTTTTCGGGTACCGCTCCACCACCTACACTCCCAACGCAGGGGTCCCCCGAGGCTCTACTCTCAGCCCCATCCTATTTAACATCTTCGTTAACGACGTGCCTGCCCCACAGGTAACATCCGTCTCTCTCAGTTCGCTGATGATATTGCCATCTGGTCCCTGGTTTTTCGCCCCACCCAACGAGTCTCTACCGTACAATCCTATCTCAACACTATCATCAAGTGGTGCTCTACTTGGAGAATTAAAATCAACGCTTCAAAGACGGTCTCCCTCCCCATCTACAATCGTAGGATTGTTAATGCCAAGAGGTTACCTATGGTCCATATCCATGGGGTACCTGTACCTCACTCCTTCAAAGCCACTTTCCTTGGGCTTACCTTCACCAGCAACTTTCGCCTCCACCCCTGGCTTACCCACATCGGGCCACTCACACTAAAGGCCGCCATCGCCTTGCCCAACTGTGTGGGGTCTCTTCCTCAACTCTATCCTCTACTAAATCTCTCCTTACTCTCTACAAAACTTTCGTACGTCCCATCTTTGAATACGGCCTCCCAGCCATTTTCAACGCCCCACGTAACCACGTTGCCAAACTCCAAGTCATCCAGAACAAGTCCCTTCGGCTGGCTGTGAGACTCCCCCGCAGAACTCGTCTCCCTGACCTTCACTTCCGGGCTAACGTCCCCCATCTTAGAGACAGGTTCAATCATTGCATGGACACCCATCTCAGTGACGATAATGAACGCAAACAACTCCACCTTTCTCAGCTGCTAGACCTTCACACCGGCCCCTTCTGCTTCCCTTCACCCCTGAACCTCTACCTCCCCCCCACCTGGTCATCTCTCCTGACTAGTTTTTTTGGTCCTCTTCCTCCGCTGCCTGCTCTTTGCCTTGTCATCACGACCTGATGTCATTGTTTGGTTCTTCTCTTGAGTTGTTTCCCATCTTTATGTTTGTTTGTCTGTGTGTATTTCATTATTCTCGGTAGTGTTTAGCAGAACCCGGCAGTCACCTCTGGTGGCTGATGGGAAAATGCAGGTAACTACCGCGTCTGTCCGTTAATGTTGTGTATTCAATTGTTGTTGTCAAGTGTTTTAGGCTTAATACGGGGAAGAAATAGGAACAAAGCTATAGCGAGATGGTTTTTCAACTACCACTTCACATAAATAATTGAGAGCAAGGGCTTCAATGCACTTGAATACTTGTAAAACAATTTCATAATAAATTCTTTGTTTGACTAGTAACCAGTGAAGGGACTTTAAAACAGCATTAATGTGACAAAATTTTGGTAGTCTGAAAATCAACCCAGCAGCACTATTAAGTATTCTTTTAATTCTGTAAAGTTGATAATCAGGTAGGCCTACGAGAAGTGAATTACAATAATCAGTGTGATTTATAACGAGAGCATTAATAGGTATTTTCATGGAATCTTCATTTAGATATTTCGCAATCTGACGAATGTTATAAAGACCGTGATAAGCTTTGGAACAAACTTTCCCCAATATGAATATTCATAATGTGTAATTGTCTAAATAAAAACCCACATTTTTTACACACTGATTTTATTTCAGCATCACCAACTCTAATGGATTGGACTCCAGCTTTAGCTAATTGCTGAATTCAGTCCAGCCCTTTTAAGTCCGGTTTTAAGTGTATTTAAATTGCATTGTAATTAAGTGCATTAGGTGTATTCAAATTGCAAAGAAATCTCTAAACATGTCATTTTGATACTTTAAAATCTAATTTACATCAAAAAGTCAATAATAGTGCTTTTGAATTCACTTTTGTTCCATGATTTTGTGCCATGTTCTTCTATAGTAGACATTGTGCTGTTGTGTATATCATGAAAGATTAGCTGTAGGTGACAGAAAAACAAACTTGAGGTCCATAGTAATCATCAGTTCAAGGCATGCATATAAAGCATCAGGCATCTCAACTTCCTCAAGCATTTATCAACTTCTGCAGTCTAGGATTTTATCAGTCAATATGCAATATATACGATCTGGCCTTACAATGGAGCTTTGGCATAAGACCTATCACAACACAACGCACAAACATTGCTTCTACTCTGGAATTTATCCCAATTAACAAAAAACATAACACCAAAGAATCTAAACAGACACAGCAAATCCATTGTGTACCCTTTTTATTTGACAGTGGTAAAACACTCAGTAACTTTATCAAATAATACAAATATGTCAATGGTCCTTAAAGACTATTCACACAGTCCTTGGTCCATTCAGTCAATTTACCAAACAATATCGATTGTTTGATGACCCTCACCTGTGATGACAATGTTGAAGGTCAGTGCTCCAGCAGCTCTCCCACCTAAGGTCATGCACATCCTGTCAAACAGATGTAAATATGAATATCCAACAGGATACTTTGTATTTATATTTGCCAAGAATCAATCAATCATCAAAAACTTGCTGTACAGGTTGATAGAGAGATATACGGTAATATTTTAAAAAAATAATTATAAAAAAACATGAGAAGTCAAGACCTTGCTTCCATGGGAGTAGTAAGGAAAGGGGAATTCCCAAACAAATACCTACATTTTCCAAGGCCTCGCCAAGACCCCAAAATCGTTTTTTTTTCTTCAAAAAAAGCAACGGCTTTTATCCCGGCGTTTTTTACTGGCCTTTAAATTGGTTTATAACAAGAAACTCTCAAGAAAAAAAACCTCAACAAATCCCCCCACTTTTTGTCCCACCACCGTTTTTAACCCTCCCCTTCCAAGAAACTCCCAAGAAAAAAAACCCTCTGACAAATCCTCAAACAAACCCCTCACCGCCTCTTCCACCAATCTTCTAAGAAATCGTTCAATGTTTCTCGATTATTCACCTATATTCACCTATATTCTCTTTGATTATTTTAGGTTATAAAAAAACTGGAAAAAAATATATTCCAAGAGATAACCAAGAAATCAATTAATCTCTATTAAAGGACTAAAATTCACCATAGGCGTATTTTCTTATCAATTTCGCTTGGGCGATGACTTGTTTATTTTCTTGGGGTAAAAATGCTATATAATGCTTTAAAGGATTGTATTTTCAAAATTGAGAGGAAAAATGTTAATTCAAAAACATTTACTAAATATAAATATGACTATGAGAAGAAAATTATCATCGAGAATATTTCCGTCAAAGACCCAGTCAAAATCCCAGTCAAAATCCCAGTCAAAATCCCAGTCAAAACCCCAGTCAAAACCCCAGTCAAAATTATCCAGTCAAAATTCCAGTCAAAATTCCAGTCAAAATCCCAGTCAAAATCCCAGTCAAAATCCCAGTCAAAATCCCAGTCAAAATCCCAGTCAAAATCCCAGTCAAAACCCCAGTCAAAACCCCAGTCAAAATTCCAGTCAAAATTCCAGTCAAAATCCCAGTCAAAATCCCAGTCAAAATCCCAGTCAAAATCCCAGTCAAAATCCCAGTCAAAATCCCAGTCAAAACCCCAGTCAAAACCCCAGTCAAAACCCCAGTCAAAACCCCAGTCAAAACCCCAGTCAAAATCTCAGTCAAAACCCCAGTCAAAGTCACTATTCGCAAAGTTCGTAAAGTTAAAAAGTCGCTATGGAACGGAAATATTATTATCAAAGCTACGAGATCGACACGCACCGCCAGCGGTAAACTTGATAGAATTTTTCGAGGGTATCTAAAAATATCGATTATGCGGTAGACGCATTCAAAGAAAATATGACTCACATTTTTGACGAGTCAAATCCAAGTCTCTCCACGCCCATTTTGCAACCGGCTCAAAATTTGCCAAAGGCAAAACCAAACCAAAGACACGACGTAATACTAAATTACCAGAGTGGATCAAGAAGCTTTTACCTCATGATATACCCAAAAAAATTGACTCTGCTATGGACTCCTTTAAAGAAAAGATTGAAGAGTTATACCCAGAAAAGATATCTTTTAAACTGATTGAAAGCGCATCCGCGTTAAAAAGATTCGTCATTCAATATACCATCAATGGACACCCAGACTATGATCCGATATCATTTTTATTCTGGGCAAAATCTTCCATCATAACCATGCTAAAAAAATCCACAAACAAAAGTAAAAATGATATTAAAGTGCTATATGGAAAAAGTTAGTATCGATGCCGCGGTAGAAAACGAGATACTTCCAGCAGATTTTCATTCATCCGTCGAGATTATTTTAGCTGGAACTAATATCAAAGAAATTTATGAAAATCTTGGGGATGAAATCCAAGAAAAAATTATGACTTTTTCAAGACGTGGGAGTGGGTTCCGCTTCAAGTCTATAAGAAGTTTAGAAATTCACACGGTAAAATATGAACCAATTTTGGGGTCTTCTTATATTCCCCTTCCTCCATTTCTACTTAAGAAAAAAGCGATTATTAATCTACAAATAATGACTCACCAAGGAGCTTCTACCTGTCTACACAGCTCCTTGGACTCACAATGCCTCAAATGGTGCGTTACTAGAGCTTTGAATCCAGTCACCCAGAACCCTCATCGAGTGACTATAAAATTAATATCGCAAAGCAAAAGCTTTAATTGGACTGATATTAAATTCCCAGCTGACATCTCAATGATAACTAAATTTGAGAAGCAAAATGAGTCAATTTCTATCAACGTATATGGATATTCTGGTACCGATGGGGTATACCCCCTGAGAATAAGCGACTCCCCATCAAGACCAAAAATTATAGACCTAATTTCAATTTCGGACAACGAGACTCAACATTACCTGATTACTGCATCATTAAAAATCTAAGTAGATTATTAACAGCCCAAGCATCTAATAAGAAAGTTAAAAGGTACTATTGTAGAAGGTGCCTAAATTCTTTTTTGTCTGAGTTGTCATTAAACAAACACCTTGAGTATTGTACTTTAACTGACCCCGTTAAAATGATACTTCCGGGAAAAGGGAGTACTCTGTCTTTTAAAGATTTTAGTAGATCCATGAAAGTCCCATTTGTAATTTACGCCGATTTTGAATCGTTTGTAAAAAAAATAGATTCCTGCGAACCAGATCCATTAAATAGTTATACTATGAAATATCAGAAACATACTCCATCAGGATTTTGATTTTATATTAAAAGTTTTTCCGGAGCCCCCGATAATCTGGTCATGTATATGGTCATAGGGTAAAGACCCCAAAACATAAGGTCAGAATTTGTTGCGGCATGCCTTCCAAGAATTGTGATAAATAATTGTAAAACATTAGAGAATATACCAATGTCGTCCATTCATTTCTCACAAATTAGCACAACACATTGCATATAGATGCAGGCTGAAAGTTTAAAAAGCTGTAATATAGTCAATTAGCAACCAAATTCATTTCAGTATTTTGTTACTTATATTATTTTATACAGTCCTTTAAGCAAGTTAGCGAATTGTCTCTCGTCCATATAAACCATTAACGCCATTGGCACGAGCCTGATAAATGTTTTCAAATTCCTGATAAATAATTTCAAATTCAAATCTTATTTACGAAAATATATTGCTGCTAAATTACAAATGACGCCACCAACTGTCCACCAATCGGGAACGGAACCGAACACGAGAATCTGCAAAAACGCAAAAACAGTGTTGGATTTAAGAATCAAAATGACGTGAATAACATTTCTTAAAGCACATACGACTGCTGTTAGCGTCAGTCTTAAGAATGACAAGGCTCTTCAGCTCCTAGGCCAACTAGAACCTGTCTTTCGAAAACACACGGCCTGACGGCGAGAGGGTCCAATTTCGTAAGGCGGCGACTATCGCGCCCAAATAAGTTGTATGATACAGAACTGTCGTTGTTGCGGGTGATCTCAAGAAGCGGGTTATCTTTCTCGTGCATACACTGTGAAAACCAATGCAAACTGCAGTACCCAGTGCAAAAATGCTCCTTGTACATTACTTGCATTAGCTACGTATTCTCGAAAAAGAAAAGGGGGCATAGCAATCAGGATGACTCCGATGAAATGAGTTAAAACCATTAGTACTTTTACCAAGCATAGCCCATTAAAGAGGGTCAGTCGTCTGGTCGTGGCCGTCGACTACAGAAGCCCTATTAATACTGTAATAAGGACAATAAAGTCTCAATCGCAAAAAAATCAATTCCATTGCCATTTAGCAAAGATTAGGGATGTACCGGATCCAAATTTTTGGATCCGGCCGGAACTCGGATTTTGCCGGATCCAGGTTGAAATCCGGCCGGATAAAATCCGGCGGAACCGGATTTTCATTGCTTACAACAATTCTCATAATCTTAAGAAACAAAGGGAAAGGGGTGGGGGCAGGGATTGTCAAGTTGGCTACTAATGGCCAGCAACCCAAATTTTTGGAAAATAACAATTATTGGGCATATTGTGATGAAATCAAATCAAAATTAGTGAAAGTTCTGGATTAATCCTAACATGTACCAAATTTGGAAATTCAGGCAAAATTTGAAGATATTAATAAAAGGAAAGATTCTGGTACTGTTTTAAGAAAAGTGTGATTTTGCGTGATTGTCTCAGCCCTATCAAGATATTAAAGTATGAAAACAACGCGCAATGTCTAAAAATTGTGGCAAAAGTTACTGTGCACCCAAAGAGAACTGTCTATCCTCTTCATTTATCATCATAAATGGACTGTTAAAATTCAAGCCATACTTAATACTTTTTTGGGGGGGAGGGGTGGGGTGAGGGGATTAAATTCCCCATCTAATAAAAAGTATAATAAGTTATACATGCTTCTACAGGCTGTAGCCTAGGCTCTTTACTAAAATTGCATCTCAAAACGTTTGATAATGTTTAAAACTTTCAGCCATCATTCAATATTTCAATGACATCTGGATTGGTCCTACTACCTAAATTTTACCATTCAGAAGTTCAAGTTTCATTGCAGCCAAGTAAGATACTTAAGAAAACAGTGATCCCAATCTCAATGTGATGCTGATGACTTATAGACCAGACAGGAAGTCTGCAAGACAAAGGGTCTATTGTTCTTTTTTGAGGCAATATGTGAATGCATTTCATGCTATTCCTTTCTACATGTATATATGAGGTTTGAAGTGTTGTTTCATGCATATTAGAGTTACAGTGATACAGAGGAAAGACTGAATATAGGCATCATAAAAGAACAAGGCATCCTTATTCATTTGGAAACATTTTACTGTCCAAGATCAAGCTGATGAAATTGCTGAATGTATTTTGTGCAAAAAAGGAATGAGGAGAGGAAAACCAGGATCCCTGCCAAAGAACTTTAGTACTTCACCTTTACACAAGCATCTCCAATCAAAACATCCTGCAACATATAAACAAGCTAAACAATCAAATATTGAGGAAAAGTAAATCTTTAATTGTTAAAATTGCCAAAAATCCGGTTCCGGCCGGATTTGGAAAAAAAATCCGGCCGGAACCGGAACCGATTTCTCAAATCCGGCCGGATAATCCGGCCGGACCGGATATCCGGTACATCCCTAGCAAAGATTCGATTTTGGTTAATCCAAATAACTAAAGGGTTTTTGCACAAGAAAAGCAAATACAATTTTACTCCAGATATTGCCCCCTTCCCCTTCCCTCCTCTTTTTCATTACTTCATGCCCACTTCTTTGCAGGGTGTCCTTCCCCGGAGTTTTTCCGGCGTTATTTAGTCACAAAGAATGCAATGTTTTGACACATTCAAATTAAAGCAGGGAGCTGCCACACTTCCGCTGCATCTACAATCTGACAAGTGGGTTCATTTTTTCCGGCTGACTGGCCAGATATAATCTTTCTTCTCCTAACAAATATTGTTAATTGGACTTTTTCTATATATATTTTTAACGTTTTTAAATTCCTCCTGATTCCTACTTTAACTTCACATATTCCAAAATATATGAAAATCATTAGTTTGATTTAAGAACGTTTGTAATTATTCTAATATGTTCAAGTTAGGGTATCAAGATGGCGGATTTCCGGCACGTACTCAAATATACAGTCACCACACACCCCATATTAGGGTGCTGGATTAAATAAACTTTAAAACTGTAGTCTTGCCGTGTCCTAAGGGCCACAACAGAAACACCGATGAGTTCGGAGTTCCTTCAGAATAATCTTTCCAAATATAGCTATAAAAAGGGCTTTTGTGCCTATAATAGAACTAGAGTTACCAATATTCATTAAAGAGAAAGCAATATGGATCCAATAATGAAGCCGACGCCACCGATTACAAGAATAGAGAGGTATTTTACGTGAGCTAAGCTTAGAGAGATTACTAGGGTTTTAGACTGTATGGTCACGGGAGTTACAAACAAGTTAATCATAAGTGATCGCAAGAAAGACACCTCGTATATGTTGACTGAATCACGTGACAGTTTCGCGAAAACTGATGAAGTAGCATACATCATGGCCGCCAGGAATGCGATGATGAATCTCTTTCGTCTCCAAACAGTCCTCAGATCACCAACTACAACATTCCCTGGTTGTTCATGTGAAATGCTTGGTCAACACGTTCTGTATTTTCTGCCATTCTTTTCTTCTTCTATAGTTATTTTTTGTTAATGAAAAACTAAGCTTTTTTCAAATACCAGCATAGCAGCCAAAGATTTACCAAAGAATCTTAGAAAGTAACTCTTTCCTTTAAAATATGTGTCTTTATCAGAATAAGGTATTTTATTGTAGAGCATTTATTGTAATGCAAAAATGAATTAGTCGTTACAGTTCAAATTTGCACATAATGTTGAGATCATGCTTCCACACTGACATACTTTTTTTGTCAGAGCAGCCTGGAGCTTCACGGGTAAAGTAGTTATAAACATTTATTCTTTATATCAATATGAGTTCTCGACTGACCCGAGAGTCCCGAGGGAATGAAATGTGCGGCAGATTATGAGAGGGTACAAAGGTGTAGAAAAATATGAAATGTAATGCAGTCTCTTCAGGTCATTCTATCAAGCCCGGACAGGGCCATAATTTCCTGTTCCCCACGCTTTCCGCAGAATTAAGCCAGAACCAAAAGGTTTTGTGGTTCCGATGCGTTTTGAAAACTGAAGCAAACTTTACAAAAATGAAGGAAATTTTATGAATATTGAAGGAAATTTTATGAAAATGAAGAAAACTTTACGAAAATGGAGTTAGGCTGTGTGCTGAAATCATTTAAAAACAAAAAAACACAAAAAACTATCAATTCCAACTAAAGTTAGTCATGCATGCTCTCTCCAGACAAATCACTCATCATCTATGCTGTAAACAACCAAGTATTGTTGCTCAGTAAGCTTTCTGCTTCACCACCCTGAACTAATAAGGCAAGCAAATACACTGCACTTGATAGTTAACTATAGACCCTTTCATTGAATCAGTGGATCGGAAAAATTAGACAGGGCTACTATCACACGAATGGTTGTGGTTTTTGACCCACAGCAAGATTAGGCTTTCTGAAATTTGATATTTTGATAAATTTATAGTAACGGTATTTTACACAGTATGTCGGAAAATTTCCCGAAAATTGATATATATATATATATATATATATATATATATATATATATATATATATATATATATATATATATATATATATATATATATATATATATATATATATATATATATATATATATATATATATATATATATATATATATATATATATATATATATATATATATATATATATATATATATATATATATATATATATATATATATACGAATATTTACTCGCTTAGTTGTATAAATGATTGGCGAGTGACCTTTTTGCATTGTTCCAACCCTGCTACTCATCCATATACCTTGAAAGATCTGGATAGGTAGAGGCAATTATCAAATTGCTTTAAACTCGGGTACAAAAAGACATCAGAGTAGCTCAAGTACCTGTCAAAATTGGTTGAACATAAATATTTTCAGCTTTTTGAATTTAAAGGTGTTTATATGAAAATATTTTGTTGCAGGTTTATGATGTATGAATGAGTATAACTCATATGTGAAATTTGTTTTTTATTACCTCCGCCCAAAGAGCTTCCACACAACAAAGTTGGACGGAGGTTATGACATGTTTTCGCCTGTTGGTTTATATACATGACATGTTTTCGTCTGTTGGTTTGTTTGTTTGCCATCAATATAACTCAAGAACTGATGATTGGATTTAGATTAAATTTTGTGTGTTGTGTTTGCTGCTTAAGGAAGAGGTGATTAATGTTGAAAATATTGATCAAAAGTGAGGAAGAAACTTGGGGATAAAACTTAGTGGGTCTAGGATTTCTGAGATAGATTGTATTGGGGAAGGGGGTGAACTTAGGCAGATAGGCATGTTGGAATTATCAAGTGCACGGAAATGTCGCCGCACTCCACAGAGTGCTAAAATTCTGGTTTAATTATGTTTCACAATTGCTGGAAGGGGAGTAGCTGGTTCTGACATCATTCAAAAATGATCTCAGCCAATCAGCTTCTAGAAGAAGATAATCTCAACATTTTCATAGACCTGATTTAAGGAAATGCACTGTAAGTAAATTCATGCAAAAAATAAAAATAAAAAATAAAAATATCTACTAGAATCAGCTCAAGGTTATAAAGTCAGTTTTCAATGTTACTTCCTTGTATCACTAGATCATCTAACGCCCAATCGGTTTCAACCTATACCAGCCCATACACAACTCTACCGTCACTTTTCCCCTCACCATGTTACATAGAGGTGCAGCAAGCATACAATTCCTCACCATTCTAACGTTTTACTTCCAGCTTGTACATATTCCTGTTGTGCATGCGGTTTGTTACAAAATTCTTAGATGTTATTCTTCTAACACTCTAGCCCTTAACTTATGTAGATATCAGCCATAATTTCAATTAGAATAAGAACTTTTAGCAAAAAGAGATTAAGTACAGAGGGTAAATGTGGTCTGAAAGGACCCTCCCCGCCCCCTCCCCAATCCATGCCTATTAACCTAACAGTATCAAGCATGACCGTAGAAGATAATTTCTCTTATATGCACATTCATACATGGGGACACCATAGTTTATGTGTTCTAGCGTTAAAATGATACATTTCTATTTCCAAAACCTATTGTATCAGGTTAAATTTAGATTTTAAAAAGCTGGAAAATTTGAAGAAAAAATATGAGGTAATGATCAGTTTATTTACAACATATTATACATATTCTTTGCTTACATATTCAGCTAATTTTCTATTGAAAAACTAAGTACAGAAAACATTTTATCATAATTTGCGAACACATTAAAACATATCAACTTCCTCAGGCTGCAATCTCAAACATATCATATCAACAATGACACTCACACATCTTGACCACAACCAACATGTTCAACATGTTGATTTTCTAACAAATATCAAGAAACTTAATTTCTGATTTCTTGATATTACATCTATACTGCAGATGATGAACTTAGTAGTAGACTCGCAATACAATAAAACATGCAGTCAGCTAGAATATTGATGTACTGCCAATCTTAATATCCATTTCACCTCACAAAAAATGAAGGTCATCTGTAGAAAAATCAGTTTCCAATATTTTAGTATAAAGAAAGGTCTAAGAATAACTAGTTGACCACAATCTCTCAGATCGTCCATAAGCCCATTCATTAGA
>JAIGNY010002343.1:0-135000 GCA_020152595.1 Chiridota heheva
GTTTGTACTGAAGATGTCAAAGTTAAAAAAGATAGTCATGTGACAACCGCCTGATAATAATAGCAATGGCGTTTGTAATTTCTATGCAGGGACCATTTTAAATTTTTGTCAAGTCATGGGAATACAAGTAGAAGAATAATTTGAATTATGCAAAGAAATGCAACTTCTTATTGTTTACTTTCGTGAAAAAAGCTGTAAAACATAAAAGGTTGAATAATTATTTGCTGATTTTTAAGACGACACATAGATACCGCACACATAATTTGTTTCCACCCATTAGTACAATGAAGAAGTCCTGAGTACAAATGCGCAGGTATGACACTCAACAAACGTTTTGAAACATGGCCACCAACAAACTTATCGATGGTTTTAACTTTGGCAAAATTTTGCTATTAAAAGGCAACTAATGAACTTTTTTTAAATAATTAAATGAAGAGGGTGAAATCCCACCAGACTGCGCAAAGGAAGTAAAATTATCGCATTTTGCAAAATACATTTTGCTTGAGTGTGACTCGAATTGGAAACACGGTATCTGCAACAATCTACATACACAAAACAAATGTCCCAGTTAAACATACATGTACGTGGGTTGTGACAAGAATTATGTCAAAGTATTCACTACGACGCCACAGGCAGAGTTGCAATTTCTAACTTTAGACCAATAATTTTCATGTTTTATTGTTTTTGCGCACTACTACGACTACGCCTGTAGACAAAGGACAAGTTATTACTCCATCACTACGACTACGAATACACCTGCCGAGAAAGGACAAGTTTCTACTGTAGGACCCCTATCATAAAATAAAGCACTTAAATCAAGATTTTATGTAGGCATACCGGTAATATTAATCTATTCTTATTTTCAATAAAAGTTCTAATGATCTAGTTAGTATCCTAGGCTGTAATATCATTTTCTTCGCAATATTTCAATGTAACACTCCTCTAAAGTTTAAGTCATTTAAATCCATCAGTTCCATTCTGAGACAGGTATCTCTAATGAAGGGTTTATTAACCCACCTGATTGAAAACTTCTCCACAGCAATGCCTACATACATTTTACATGCTGCTTGAAATAAAATCGTTCTTTTTTTTTCTCAGAAAAAAGCTTCTTTTACTAAAGTTTGGGGGAAGAGCTCCAAAAAGACCATCACATATGAGAGGTAAATGTATGAGCAAGGATCGTGTTTATCTAAAGTATTTGAAGGATTACTTCTGTGGTCAAGCAAGTATGAAAGAGGACAAAATGGTGAAGAAACTACTTCAATATCTTGTTCCGTTAAGGAGATATTCAAGTTTAAAGTTCTAGTCTTATCTCTGTAGAAATGACTGGTTTATAAAGTCTACTATGGAAGGTTGGCACCCTCATCCTCACATTCTTATCAATTGTTAATGTATTTTTAACTTTTTGAATTATTTTTTCACGAACACGAATCAGGTGGTAAATTAAGAAATAAACTGCAATTGCGAGCCCATTGTTGAGTAATAACTGGCAAGCCTAAATAATTTGAAGAATAATGGGCGAGGCGATGCCGAGCTCATTATACAGTAGTTCAAATTATTTGGGCGAGCTGGTTATTACCAACAATGGGCAAGCAAGAGCAGTTTATATCTATCTATTCTATCACCAAATATGATAACAAAATTGAAAAAATAAAGGAAATTTGATCAAATTCAGATGAAGAAACATGCAAAATTAATACATAGTACCGCACATGCATCAATCTAGCTTATTTGCATATGACGACACAGAGGGAATGTTGACGGTTTTTAATCCACCAATTTGTACTTTTGTCCAACAAACAAAACTTGGTCTCGTAAATGACTCACGAATTCATCAATTTAGAAATGTAATGCCAGTATTTTGCAATAAAAAAGCAATATTTTAGAAGAAACGCATTCTGGTTTATCCCTAGAGAAAAAAATGTTATCGTTAACTTAGCAAGAAACAATACACAAAGGTCGAAATTATGTCAATGTCATGTCACTACACACTCCTACCGTATCAAAGGCCAGCTGTAAACATGTACTGCACTGTACATAGTAAAACAGTGCAGCACGGTTTGGCTGAATGCTTGAAGCACACAGCCGTGTCCCGTCAAAGTGCAAAGAATACTGGAAAATGGTAACCCTTTCAGGCCTAGTTGTTATTGGAACAGAAACTACTGTTATTCTATATTATCAAATTTGTCAGAATAGGAAGGTTTGAACAGTTTTGAAGTTGTTGAACATAGCGGTTTAGGGCTATGCACTGCTAGGCTAGTTACAACGACAGTACTGTGTAGCCTGTAGGTATGTGCAATTCATTTGTGTTGTAAACACTGTTTAAAAGCTTAGACTGTTACAAATAAGACTGATGATTCTAGCAAAAAAGTAAAGCAGGCAGTGGCACGTTTCATTCCTAGTAATACACTTGTTTGGTGCAAGTACTGGACAATTATAGCCCTGTTGAACTTGTATTAGTAAGAACTTGTAGGCCTAACTTTTAAATTTTTACATTTTGCTTTTGTTTTTTATTTATTGCGTATTCTATTTTAAGCTGTGCATATTGGATTATGTTGTTGCTCAATTTAAATCTGGCATAATCAGCTTGTCAGCAAGAAGTTTGTTCCTGCTGAAACTGAAATTAAGTATTTTGGCATGATTTATTTTTGTGCGTAGAATTATTACTGAAGAGTTAATCCGTGGTTGCCATGATTAATGTACCAGTGCCCCACATTAGAAACTGTCAATTCAATGAATATGCAACTGCCCGTTTATTGACTGGGGAGTGCTGTCATTGGTCATTTTTTCTAGCTACTGTTGAGTAATAACCGGACAGTAGGATTATGCAAATAAGGCTTGTCAGCTAATCAGGTAGCTTGAAATGAATAACCGGACACTAGTGGTGATATAATTCAAATTCCCCTTAAAAGATTCTGTTTTAATACTTTCCTGACAGACCCAATGGTTGTAAAGCCACAAAATCGCTGGACAAATATGAAAGAATACATAAAAGCTTTGAGGAATTTGATTTCAGTCGTTTCTACACAAATGATACCAAACTTTAAACTTAAATATTTCCTTGAAGGAATAAGATTTTTAGTTTTGATGCGATAGCATCAGCAACCTATGCAGTCAACCTATGATGTGTGTGTGTATGTACTGTATGTATCATGTATGTATGTGTAGGTGTATGCATGTATGTATATACCGGTATGTATGTTGTGATGCCCAGCTCGTAAAAACGATATCTCAAGAACAGTACACTGGATTTATGTCATATGTGGTACACGGATAATCCATTGTCTGTAGATGTGCCCTATTGTTATTGATGGTGATGTCATGCATATCAATGAGTAGGTGGGACTTAATGTAAAAATCTTGAAATGCTCACATTTTAACAATCGCATGTTTGTTTTGTTTCATATTTGGTATAAATATGATGTTAGCTTATGTGTACATGTTCATGGTATAAAAACATTGAATTTCATTAATATGCATAGTGGGCAGGGGCTTAATATGATTTTGCTAAAAAGAGCTTGTAAACACGGTATCCCAAGAATGGTAAAGTGGATTCATGTTATATGTGGTACACAGATAGCCCATGGTCCGTAGATGTGCCCTATTGTTTTTGATGGTGATATCATGCAAATTAATGAGTAGGCGGGGCTTAATGAAAAAATCTTGAAATATTTATATTTTAAAAATCACATTTCTGCTTTGTTTTATATTTGGTACAATCATGTTCTTAGCTAGCGTGTACTTGTTTATTTTGTAAAAATGTCGAATTTCATTAATATGCATAGTAGGCGGGGCTCAATATGATTTTGCTGAAAAGAGCTCGTAAATACGATATCTCAAGAATGGTAAGGTTGATTTATGTCATATATGGTACACAGATAGTCCATGGTGTGCAGATGTGCCATATTGTGGGTGGTGATTGTCATGCATATTAATGAGTAGGCAGGGTTCAAAATACAAATCTTGAAATGCTCATACTTTAACAATCGCATGTTTGTTTTGTTTCATATTTGGCATAGTTTTGATGTTTGCTAGTGTACATGTGTGTATAATATAAACACATTGAATTTCATTAATATGCTTAGTGGGTGGGGCTGAATATGATTTTGATATGATTTTTCAGAAAAAAAGCTTGTAAACATGGTATGTCAAGAATGATAAGCTGGATTTATGTCATATATGGTATACAGATATCTCATGGTCCATAGATGTGCCCTATTGTTTTTGATGGTGATGTCATGCATGCTACAAAGAGCTTGTAAACACGATATCCCAAGAACGATAAACTGTGATTCACGTCATGTGTGGTACACAGATTGCCCATGGTATGCATATGTGCCCTATTGTTTGTGATGGTCATACATATTAATGAGTTGGTGGGGCTTAATACATGAGCAACCGTATGTCCGTTTTGCATCATGCTGGTCATGATGATATTGTTGATTATTATGCACACGTTTAAGTTATCAACAAATGTCTTTAATATGCATGGTGGGAGGCGTGGCTTAACATGTGAAAGTGCTTAAAAATTATTATAATCATAATCACCATACCTCATAGACAGTGTATCAGACTTATGTCATAAGTGGTACACAGATGGGTATGGTCTGTATCTTCTGCTGTTGTGGAAGTGATGTCATAAATATTAATGAGTAGGCGGGGCTTACAGTACCTACAAATTGTTGAAATAGGATAAATGAGCAATTGTTTTTGCATCATACTTGCAATGATAATGTTATTACTTATTTAACTTTTTATTGATCTGTATGGTGGGTGTGGCTTATGAATAAATATCATGGAACAAATATAGATGCAATGACATGACAGTTAATACAAAATTTGCATATCAATCAGCATATGAGCAAAAAAGCATCGGAACCACAAAACCTTTTGGTTTTGGTTGAATGCTTTTTCCCCAGTTTGTTTCTTTTAAAATCCTTTTTTGTATAAGACGAACTTGCTTGACCCTGAGCTAATCCTTTAACTGCGTACATCTCCTTAATGGAATAAGATTTTTAAATGCTTTCTGCACCATTCTGTTTCTTTTGAAATCCTCTTTCGTATAAGATAAAATTGCTTGACCACAACTTATCCTTTCAAGGAGTTATACGCGGAAAGTGAGGCCGTCTTTTTTGGCAAGGCGAGGGAATTTTAAAATAAGACGGGTCTAATTTCAGATTTTCGTTTCACTGAAAAATTACTACAGCATTTATAAGAATTTAGGAAATAATTATGATTAATATAAACATTCGTATCAAACGTATTCAGTACCATCACATCCGTGTGCTCGAATGTTTTTAAGACTCAAGAATTATACGCCCTCACTTTTCAGCTGACAGCTCCTTTAAAATATAGAGACTCGAATAATCAAAGTTACTTGGTAATTCAGTGAGTGTGAAGTTTAAGACTTGTGCCATAGTTTGGAGGTTTTTGCTACTTTGTACAAATTGAGAATTGCAAGTTAAATCAAGGTTTTCATTGCATATAGGCCCACCATATATATGATGTAATCAGATTTATACATTGCATATAGGCCTGCCATATGTATGATGTATACATTGCATATAGGCTACAATATGTATGATGTATACATTGCATATAGGCCTACCATATGTATGATGCATACATTGCATATAGGCCTGACATATGTACTTGTATGATGTATACATTGCATATAGGCCTCACATATGTATGATGTATACATTGCATATAGGCCTGCCATATGTATGATGTATACATTGCATATAGGCCTCACATATGTATGGTGTATACATTGCATATAGGCCTACCATATGTAAGATGCATACATTGCATATAGGCCTACCATACAGTATGTATGATGCATACATTGCATATAGGCCTGCCATATGTATAATGTATACATTGCATATAGGCCTACCATATGTAGATGTATACATTGCATATAGGCCTACCATATGTATGATGCATACATTGCATATAGGCCTACCATATGTATGATGTATACATTGCATATAGGCCTTCTATATGTATGATGTATACATTGCATATAGGCCTTCTATATGTATGATGTATACATTGCATATAGGCCTTCTATATGTATGATGTATACATTGCATATAGGCCTACAACATGTAGAGAGTTGTTGAGCGTTTAAAACTTTGCTACTGTATCCATTGCCTTTTCTTCATATTTTTTTTCACCTTTTCACACCTATCGTGGATTTCACGCCATTTTAACTTAGCTCTGGGTAGAAAATCCAAGATTTGTTGCTAAGTTGGTTGGTTGCTTAAGGCATCATTGCACAGTCTTGCTTCACAAAAGTAATTATTTGAGACATTTCATATTGTAGCATGCAACCTCTGTTGTATTCGTTCGTGGCGGTAGGCGCTTGGCCTACTGGGGTGAAAATTGGCCAGGGGTGATCTTAATTGAGGAAGAAATAAAACAGAGATGCGGTAATTGACGTGGACCAGTTTATTGTAGTTCAACAATTCTGAGTAATTAGTTAACACAACAGTGTGGTATAATAATACCCAACAGTGCGGTATAATAATACACAACAGTGCGGTATAATGATACACAACAGTGCGGTATAATAATACACAACAGTGTGGCATGATAATACACAACAGTGCAGTATAATAATACACAACAGTGCGGTATAATAATACACAACAGTGCGGTATAATAATACACAACAGTGCGGTATAATAATACACAACAGTGCGGTATAATGATACACAACAGTGCGGTATGATAATACACAACAGTGCAGTATAATAATACACAACAGTGCGGTATAATAATACACAACAGTGCGGTATAATAATAAACAGAATAATAGGGGAGGGGACGGTTTCCTAATGAGTGTCCCAGAACTCAGCCTGTGGTTCGAGGTCAGAATGGAGCTCATTAGGGCGACAATAAGTATCTGGCTCAACAGAGTAGACTTAAGCCAATGTAAGTTCAACACAAGTCTCTGATGAATTACAGTTTCCAGCCTCTAATATACAGGCCACAACAAGAGATAATGCAAATAAGGTAGAGCAAGCAAACGAATGATCAAACTGACATAAAGGAATGTGTGTTACATCTTTTGTTACGTAACAAAAGCACAAGTATTGTATTCGATGTATTAAGTGCCCAGGGCGCATACGAAAATAGAATTGCAGTTTTTTTCTAATAAACGCCCATGCTCCGGGGCTGCCTACAATCTAATGTGCTATTTGAACTGCATTGTGTAAACTGGTTCTATGCAGTTCTTGCCCTACAATGTCTATCACAGAAAGATTGTGAGCGGCAGGGGCAAAATAAGCAAATAATGTCAGAAAACCTATTTAAGTCTTCAAATTAATCAAATAAATGATGTTATCAGTTCAAAATTGTTAGGTGGGCGCTTATTAGAGCAGGTGTGCTTAATACGTTGAATACAACAACTAAAAGAAACAAACTTGGCGTGGAAAAGCAACTAAATTGGATCTGGCTCCAGGGGAAGGGAAACGCATGTTATTCTTACGTTTGCTACAATATATAAGTAAACTATGACATAATGTACAAGATTTATACACAATATGGAAAGAGTGGTTGATAATTGTATGATTCATTTCCCCGACATCAAAAGTGGATTTTGGAATTTCTTTTGAAGCTGTACAAATTTTTTTGTGAAGTTTTGGTAGGAAATATTTAATGATAAAATTCACTACATTTTTTACTGAAATAGTATTTTGTTTTCAAAAACATTCTGTGGGGACTGGGGTTTATAAAAATTCAAACTTGTAGCCTGCAGTATACCATTTTTCCTGTCATCAAAATGTTATGTTAATGGAACTACATTCTAAATCTTTTCATTTTCAGCAATCGTTTATACTTTGACAACTACAGAACCTGCTATTCTACGTAAGCTTTATACTGTGTATAGTACTCTCTCTCTCTTAAGTAACATAACGTCAAAACATTAATTGTACAAGCGCATCCCTCCATTTCCCATGATCTCTGGCAATTTGTTCAAAGTCCGCTCTGATGCCTCCGTATAGTACTAATGTTTCATAACAATTCTTGTCATAAGATTTTAAGAAATCTGCAATAATCCCCTTGTAACATGATGTATGAATATCCTTGACAAATAGGTTTTGATATGGGAGGGCAGAGGTATAACAAAGATGTTCCCATGATCATGTGGGTGTGGGGAGGTGGAGGGGAGGGGGTAGGGAAAGTGAAGATAAACATCCTTATGCTAAAAAAGTTTTAGTGGGTTGTATGATTATGATTGTAATTGATCATTTTAGTGGGTTGTATGATTATGATTGTAATTGATCATTTTAGTGGGTTGTATGATTATGATTGTAATTGATCATTTTAGTGGGTTGTATGATAATGATTGTAATTGATCATTTTAGTGGGTTGTATGATAATGATTGTAATTGATCATTTTAGTGGGTTGTATGATTATGATTGTAATTGATCATTTTAGTGGGTTGTATGATAATGATTGTAATTGATCATTTTAGTGGGTTGTATGATTATGATTGTAATTGATCATTTCAGTGGGTTGTATGATTATGATTGTAATTGATCATTTTAGTGGGTTGTATGATTATGATTGTAATTGATCATTTTAGTGGGTTGTATGATTATGATTGTAATTGAACATTTTAGTGGGTTGTGTGATTATGATTGTAATTGATCATTTTAGTGGGTTGTATGATTATGATTGTAATTGATCATTTTAGTGGGTTGTATGATTATGATTGTAATTGAACATTTTAGTGGGTTGTATGATTATGATTGTAATTGATCATTTTAGTGGGTTGTATGATTATGATTGTAATTGATCATTTTAGTGGGTTGTGTGATTATGATTGTAATTGATCCTTTTAGTGGGTTGTATGATTATGATTGTAATTGATAATTTTTAGAAGGTTGTAATTTTTCAGAAATGTTATTGAAATTACAATTGTAATTAATTGTCGTAATTGACACCAACAATGGTGGGTATGAATAATTAGTTGTTTAGTTTTTGTTTTCTTTTCCAGGGTTGGCTTTCAGGAACGTCCACACCTCTTATACAAGCTGCCCTCATGTTCACCCCAAGAGAAAATTGAAGATGCCTTGTTTTGCGAATGCCCTGTTGTAAGTCGTTATACAAAAATTGTATTTGGGTTACCTTACATAAGAGATATCAAATATGGGGTTGCTACCTTTCCGTTATCTTTATGGTAAATGGGTTTTTTTCTTATCCATTTAACGTTTTAAATGATTGAAGTGGTAGAATTTCGGTAAATTACAGTTTATCCTGATGTATGGAATGAAAATTAATTCAGGAAATGAAAAGGGATGACCAAATTATGAAAACTCATTTAATTCATAATAACTCGGCTTCATATGTGTATCAAATTGATGTTCACTCTTTAACTTGCAATTTTAATATAAAGATAAACATTTAATTTTTGTTTGTGTAATATCAAACAATCAAACACACCAATGGTCATTTAATGTGTACATGATAAGTTGCAGCGCTATTTAGGGGGTCATTTCCCCCTGTGAGATTGCTTTGTCCCCCGTGAGATTGCTTGGCCCCCTTAGAAAATTTGGTAAAGTGGCATATTTTGTCACAGCTATGCAGACAGATACGCCAAACATCAAAGCAGAAGCATTTCGTCTGCACCTCCTACTCCTCATTTAGCTGTTGAGAAAAGTGACAATGGTTGAATGGCACACAGTCCTTTAGAGGGGGCATTAAGCTGTCGGTCCCAGTGGTAGGACACTCACCCCCTGCCTGGTTCTCTGAACATTATTCGAGAAGAGAAGCTTGAAAACGCAGTGTTCATTCACTTCCTGTCCTGGTCCAGTCAAGTCCCAGTTCATGTGTGCTGATTTGTTGGCAGCCGGAGAACTTGACCGGAGGCGCTGTGGTCTTAATTGAGTGGTGCGGTATAAAAGCCTCTTATGTGTATGTAGAGAAGACTTGTCCACTTTCAGGCAGGGTTTAAGAAAAATACATTTAAAAAAAAAAAAAATGACTTGATGGAGGAAATTGATGTCCTTGATTTCCTCCCAATTTATGTAGGAGAATTACAGCATTGTGTAATTCCAAATTCACAAACTGGCATTGACAGCTTGGGTTGGTTATTAAACCCAATATGAGCTTCTTGCCCAGTTTCAGATTGCAGGAGGATCATCTCAAACTATATATAATAAATCAATATCTTAATATTCATTGGCCTATATTTTTGATTTAATAACTTCACAGGAACAAATTCCGATGAAAAAAGTAAATGATCACAGAGCTCACTTATTAACCCTGACGAAGAATAACTGGATGATCAGATACGATCTGAACTCAGGAGAGGTACTTCAACAAGTTTTTCTTTCAGATTCCCATAAATTCAGGTACTTCAACAAAAGTGTTTATATCAGTTTATATTGGATTATTTGTGTTCCTGTTTTTTATTGGTTTAAAGTCAAGACCAAGAACATCAGGAAGATGTTGCCTTTAGTTTAATCCTTTTTTTAAAGGATTACTTCAGGGGTCAGGTAAGTCCCATCTTATATGAACGAAGACTTCAGAAGAAACAAAATGGTGAGGAAAACATTTAAAAATCTTATTACTGTAAGGAGGTATTTAAGTTTGAAGCTCTTGTCTTATCTATGTAGAAATGACTGATGTAGTAAGTCTACTATTATGGAAGGTCTGCACCCTAATCCTCACATTCTCTTAATGTATTTGAAAGAAAATTTATTTATTAATATCAAAGTAAATGTTTAATTGATTATTTATTAACTTTTTTTACTAT
Organism: Chiridota heheva; assembly: GCA_020152595.1. NCBI lineage: Eukaryota > Metazoa > Echinodermata > Holothuroidea > Apodida > Chiridotidae > Chiridota > Chiridota heheva. Next base: position 10,776 of record JAIGNY010002343.1, read on the forward strand.
ATGAATTATTTTTCCTTGAACTTTCTTTGGTGGTAATTATAGTTACCCTTACAAGATTCTGTTTTACTGCTTTCCTGACATTTTCATTGGTTTTTATTCCACAAAATTGCAGGACAAATTTTGATAGAATACATAAAAAACTTTGAGGAATCTGAGGCTATGATGTCACAACTAGTCTGATTTCAGTCTATTTCTACACAAATGATACCAAACTTAAATATCTCCATAACAGAATAGGTTTTTGGAATGCTTTTTTCACCATTTTGTGTCTGTTGAGTTCCTCTTTCATATCAGATGGGCTTACTTGACCCCTGAACTAATCCTTTAAGAGAGGTTACATTATTATGCCCATTTTAGATTTTTGCATTTAAACAGAATACAGCACATTTCATGTTATATATATACATGTACGTTGCAGTATGTCATGTATCTTCTAAACTACATCTTCTTTTTCTGTCGGCCTCGCCATTTACAAGTGGTGGCAGGGGTGGGAACATAGATAAACTGGCCTAAATCCTTCTTACACCAATTTGATTTAGATTTGTGATTTCAACTTTCAGGTCTTATAGAGACTACATTGGCTAACTTAAATAAAAATCAAGAAAATTGCATTATTTTAATTCCTGATTGAACTTTTAGGCCTTGATTTGCAACTATATATGACCAGCAGGATTCTATATTGATGTAAATCCTTTTGTGTTTCTAATTTATAAATTAATGCCCCTTTTTTCTGACATTTTATTTTCAAATAACGGTGTCACACCCTATGAACATGCATGCCTAGGAAATATATTTTTGATTCCAGTTGTGTAAGTCCAAACTTTTGTAGGCTCTATCTTTTGAATACACATAATACAATCCTTTTGATGCCGTTATTTAAAGAGGGAGACTCATCTCAGTTCATACATCGTTGGTCTCAGTAAAATTGGGGAGGTAGAGCTTTTACATCACTTCTGGTTCTTAAACGCACACGATCCCTGTCTGTTTGTACATGTAACATGTGCATACATAGCGTTATGTGTGTGGAGATTTGTAGTGTAAAGATCGTAGCGCATAACGTTTTAAGTATCTATGGAAAACTTGTGTTTTCAGCGTACTTGTTAGAAAGAAATAAGTGAGAGTGAAAGATTAGTAAGATAATAGTACAATATTTTTGCAGTCACCAGATGAAAATTACAATGAGCGAAAAAAGAAAAATTTGAGAAAGATGGTTCTGGCGGGATTGTTGGTTGAAAAAAGTCCATTGCCTTCACCGATTGGGCTACATTAAGAACTGTTCAAGCTTGGGTTTTTTTAAATATATACCGTGAAATAAGGGCCAACGAATAGTGCAGCTATTGGTTCAAACTTCAACCAACCAAACATTAAGTTCTAAACATTGTGTCCATTTGAGGATTTCGCCTTAACATACTATACTGCTGATCTTGATGATCCATACAGTTGTGCTTGGAAACGGCAAGTTATAGTGTTTCAAGCAGTGCGATCAAAGCTGAGTTAAAAAGGTGACACATGATTGGCTGTTCTTTCCTTTAAATTTTGAGGTTAACAAGGTCAATAAAACAAAAATGCTAGTTAAAATAGGTTTCTAATGGAATAAAGGTTTGTGTGTTGAATTGTCAAGATCATGTGATATTTTTCACAGTGGTACCAAAAACATTTTTTTCCCCGAGCGTTCTTCTTAGACTAACATTTTAGAAGTTTGAGGTTGTGGAGGCTTGTTGTAAGTTGTCACTACTTATTTGCACCTGTGTTCTGAGATGTTACTATAGTAATCTGCCTTTGTTCCTTTTCATATTCTCAGACACCTAAGCTGGGACACAATAACATACCTTTGTTCCTTTTTATATTGTCAGACACCTAAGCTGGGACACAATAACCTACCTTTGTTCCTTTTTATATTCTCAGACACCTAAGCTGAAACACAATAACCTACCTTTGCCTACCTTTGTTCCTTTTTCATATTCTCAGACACCTAAGCTGGGACACAATAACATACCTTTGTTCCTTTTTCATATTCTCAGACACCTAAGCTGGGACACAGTGGGCTACAAAGTTGCTGTCAAATCCATTCTCTCAAGAGGTCTGATACGACAGGTTTGGGAATTTTTTTTATTGTATATTTTTGTCACATCATTGCATTTACATATATAGACAGGTTACAACATTATTAGGTTGAATAATTTAAAATAAACTAAAAACCATAAAAACGGAAAAAATGGTCTATTTGCAGCATTTTAAAACTTAGATATCTAATAAGCATGAAACAACTAGAAAATGCTTATGTTAACTTACTTTTTCGGTCCTTGCCTCAAGTACTTTAATGGAAAAAGTTAGCTATAGTGACAGGAAATTGGATATTATTATAAACTTGACCCAGATTTAGCAGCAGAACATAATTTGATATTTGAAATTTGGGAAAGGAATATAAAGAATAGCATTAAAGCATTTTAGCTGTGTTCGTGTTCATGTATCATCACTTCTGCACATGCTGGACATTGTTACAAGCTTTGATTTGTTTGTGTTCATACATCATCACTTCTGCACATGCTGGACATTGTTACAAGCTTTGATTTGTTTGTGTACATACATTATCACTTCTGCACATGCTGGACATTGTTCCAAGCTTTGATTTGTTCGTGTTCATACATTATCACTTCTGCACATGCTGGACATTGTTACAAGCTTTGGTTTGTTCTTGTTCATACATTATCACTTCTGCACATGCTGGACATTGTTACAAGCTTTGATTTGTTTGTGTACATACATCATCACTTCTGCACATGCTGGACATTGTTACAAGCTTTGGTTTGTTTGTGTACATACATTATCACTTCTGCACATGCTGGACATTGTTACAAGCTTTGGTTTGTTTGTGTACATACATTATCACTTCTGCACATGCTGGACATTGTTACAAGCTTTGGTTTGTTTGTGTACATACATTATCACTTCTGCACATGCTGGACATTGTTACAAGCTTTGATTTGTTCGTGTTCATGCATCATCTCTTCTGCACATGCTGGACATTGTTACAAGCTTTGGTTTGTTTGTGTTCATACATTATCACTTCTGCACATGCTGGACATTGTTACAAGCTTTGGTTTGTTTGTGTTCTTACATCATCACTTCTGCACATGCTGGACATTGTTACAAGCTTTGATTTGTTCTTGTTCATACATCATCACTTCTGCACATGCTGGACACTGTTACAAGCTTTGATTTGTTCGTGTTCATGCATCATCTCTTCTGCACATGCTGGACATTGTTACAAGCTTTGGTTTGTTCGTGTTCATGCATCATCTCTTCTGCACATGCTGGACATTGTTACAAGCTTTGGTTTGTTTGTGTTCATACATCATCACTTCTGCACATGCTGGACATTGTTACAAGCTTTGATTTGTTCGTGTTCATACATTATCACTTCTGCACATGCTGGACATTGTTAGAAGCTTTGGTTTGTTTGTGTACATACATCATCACTTCTGCACATGCTGGACATTGTTAGAAGCTTTGATTTGTTCGTGTTCATACATTATCACTTCTGCACATGCTGGACATTGTTACAAGCTTTGATTTGTTCGTGTTCATACATCATCACTTCTGCACATGCTGGACATTGTTACAAGCTTTGATTTGTTCGTGTTCATACATTATCACTTCTGCACATGCTGGACATTGTTACAAGCTTTGATTTGTTCTTGTTCATACATTATCACTTCTGCACATGCTGGACATTGTTACAAGCTTTGATTTGTTCGTGTTCATACATTATCACTTCTGCACATGCTGGACATTGTTACAAGCTTTGATTTGTTCTTGTTCATACATTATCACTTCTGCACATGCTGGACATTGTTACAAGCTTTGATTTGTTCGTGTTCATACATTATCACTTCTGCACATGCTGGACATTGTTAGAAGCTTTGATTTGTTCGTGTTCATGCATCATCTCTTCTGCACATGCTGGACATTGTTACAAGCTTTGGTTTGTTTGTGTACATACATCATCACTTCTGCACATGCTGGACATTGTTACAAGCTTTGATTTGTTCGTGTTCATACATTATCACTTCTGCACATGCTGGACATTGTTACAAGCTTTGATTTGTTCGTGTTCATACATTATCACTTCTGCACATGCTGGACATTGTTACAAGCTTTGGTTTGTTTGTGTACATACATTATCACTTCTGCACATGCTGGACATTGTTAGAAGCTTTGATTTGTTCGTGTTCATGCATCATCTCTTCTGCACATGCTGGACATTGTTACAAGCTTTGATTTGTTCGTGTTCATACATCATCACTTCTGCACATGCTGGACATTGTTACAAGCTTTGATTTGTTCGTGTTCATACATCATCACTTCTGCACATGCTGGACATTGTTACAAGCTTTGATTTGTTCGTGTTCATACATTATCACTTCTGCACATGCTGGACATTGTTACAAGCTTTGGTTTGTTTGTGTACATACATTATCACTTCTGCACATGCTGGACATTGTTACAAGCTTTGATTTGTTCGTGTTCATACATTATCACTTCTGCACATGCTGGACATTGTTACAAGCTTTGATTTGTTCGTGTTCATACATTATCACTTCTGCACATGCTGGACATTGTTACAAGCTTTGGTTTGTTTGTGTACATACATTATCACTTCTGCACATGCTGGACATTGTTAAAAGCTTTGATTTGTTCGTGTTCATACATTATCACTTCTGCACATGCTGGACATTGTTACAAGCTTTGATTTGTTCTTGTTCATACATTATCACTTCTGCACATGCTGGACATTGTTACAAGCTTTGATTTGTTCTTGTTCATGCATCATCTCTTCTGCACATGCTGGACATTGTTACAAGCTTTGATTTGTTCGTGTTCATACATTATCACTTCTGCACATGCTGGACATTGTTACAAGCTTTGATTTGTTCGTGTTCATACATTATCACTTCTGCACATGCTGGACATTGTTACAAGCTTTGATTTGTTCGTGTTCATACATTATCACTTCTGCACATGCTGGACATTGTTACAAGCTTTGATTTGTTCGTGTTCATACATTATCACTTCTGCACATGCTGGACATTGTTAGAAGCTTTGATTTGTTCGTGTTCATACATTATCACTTCTGCACATGCTGGACATGGCTACAAGCTTTGATTTGTTTGTGTTCATACATCATCACTTCTGCACATGCTGGACATTGTTACAAGCTTTGATTTGTTCGTGTTCATGCATCATCTCTTCTGCACATGCTGGACATTGTTACAAGCTTTGGTTTGTTTGTGTTCATACATTATCACTTCTGCACATGCTGGACATTGTTACAAGCTTTGGTTTGTTTGTGTTCTTACATCATCACTTCTGCACATGCTGGACATTGTTACAAGCTTTGATTTGTTCTTGTTCATACATCATCACTTCTGCACATGCTGGACATTGTTACAAGCTTTGATTTGTTCGTGTTCATGCATCATCTCTTCTGCACATGCTGGACATTGTTACAAGCTTTGGTTTGTTTGTGTTCATACATTATCACTTCTGCACATGCTGGACATTGTTACAAGCTTTGGTTTGTTTGTGTTCTTACATCATCACTTCTGCACATGCTGGACATTGTTACAAGCTTTGATTTGTTCTTGTTCATACATCATCACTTCTGAACATGCTGGACACTGTTACAAGCTTTGATTTGTTCGTGTTCATGCATCATCTCTTCTGCACATGCTGGACATTGTTACAAGCTTTGGTTTGTTCGTGTTCATGCATCATCTCTTCTGCACATGCTGGACATTGTTACAAGCTTTGGTTTGTTCGTGTTCATGCATCATCACTTCTGCACATGCTGGACATTGTTACAAGCTTTGATTTGTTCGTGTTCATACATTATCACTTCTGCACATGCTGGACATTGTTAGAAGCTTTGGTTTGTTTGTGTACATACATCATCACTTCTGCACATGCTGGACATTGTTAGAAGCTTTGATTTGTTCGTGTTCATACATTATCACTTCTGCACATGCTGGACATTGTTACAAGCTTTGATTTGTTCGTGTTCATACATCATCACTTCTGCACATGCTGGACATTGTTACAAGCTTTGATTTGTTCGTGTTCATACATTATCACTTCTGCACATGCTGGACATTGTTACAAGCTTTGATTTGTTCTTGTTCATACATTATCACTTCTGCACATGCTGGACATTGTTACAAGCTTTGATTTGTTCGTGTTCATACATTATCACTTCTGCACATGCTGGACATTGTTACAAGCTTTGATTTGTTCTTGTTCATACATTATCACTTCTGCACATGCTGGACATTGTTACAAGCTTTGATTTGTTCGTGTTCATACATTATCACTTCTGCACATGCTGGACATTGTTAGAAGCTTTGATTTGTTCGTGTTCATGCATCATCTCTTCTGCACATGCTGGACATTGTTACAAGCTTTGGTTTGTTTGTGTACATACATCATCACTTCTGCACATGCTGGACATTGTTACAAGCTTTGATTTGTTCGTGTTCATACATTATCACTTCTGCACATGCTGGACATTGTTACAAGCTTTGATTTGTTCGTGTTCATACATTATCACTTCTGCACATGCTGGACATTGTTACAAGCTTTGGTTTGTTTGTGTACATACATTATCACTTCTGCACATGCTGGACATTGTTAGAAGCTTTGATTTGTTCGTGTTCATGCATCATCTCTTCTGCACATGCTGGACATTGTTACAAGCTTTGATTTGTTCGTGTTCATACATCATCACTTCTGCACATGCTGGACATTGTTACAAGCTTTGATTTGTTCGTGTTCATACATCATCACTTCTGCACATGCTGGACATTGTTACAAGCTTTGATTTGTTCGTGTTCATACATTATCACTTCTGCACATGCTGGACATTGTTACAAGCTTTGGTTTGTTTGTGTACATACATTATCACTTCTGCACATGCTGGACATTGTTACAAGCTTTGATTTGTTGTGTTCATACATTATCACTTCTGCACATGCTGGACATTGTTACAAGCTTTGATTTGTTCGTGTTCATACATTATCACTTCTGCACATGCTGGACATTGTTACAAGCTTTGGTTTGTTTGTGTACATACATTATCACTTCTGCACATGCTGGACATTGTTAAAAGCTTTGATTTGTTCGTGTTCATACATTATCACTTCTGCACATGCTGGACATTGTTACAAGCTTTGATTTGTTCTTGTTCATACATTATCACTTCTGCACATGCTGGACATTGTTACAAGCTTTGATTTGTTCTTGTTCATGCATCATCTCTTCTGCACATGCTGGACATTGTTACAAGCTTTGATTTGTTCGTGTTCATACATTATCACTTCTGCACATGCTGGACATTGTTACAAGCTTTGATTTGTTCGTGTTCATACATTATCACTTCTGCACATGCTGGACATTGTTACAAGCTTTGATTTGTTCGTGTTCATACATTATCACTTCTGCACATGCTGGACATTGTTACAAGCTTTGATTTGTTCGTGTTCATACATTATCACTTCTGCACATGCTGGACATTGTTAGAAGCTTTGATTTGTTCGTGTTCATACATTATCACTTCTGCACATGCTGGACATGGCTACAAGCTTTGATTTGTTTGTGTTCATACATCATCACTTCTGCACATGCTGGACATGGCTACAAGCTTTGATTTGTTTGTGTTCATACATCATCACTTCTGCACATGCTGGACATTGTTACAAGCTTTGATTTGTTTGTGTTCATACATCATCACTTCTGCACATGCTGGACATTGTTACAAGCTTTGATTTGTTCGTGTTCATACATCATCTCTTCTGCACATGCTGGACATTGTTACAAGCTTTGATTTGTTCTTGTTCATGCATCATCTCTTCTGCACATGCTGGACATTGTTACAAGCTTTGATTTGTTCTTGTTCATGCATCATCTTTCTGCACATGCTGGACATTGTTACAAGCTTTGGTTTGTTCGTGTTCATGCATCATCTCTTCTGCACATGCTGGACATTGTTACAAGCTTTGATTTGTTCGTGTTCATACATTATCACTTCTGCACATGCTGGACATTGTTACAAGCTTTGGTTTGTTTGTGTACATACATCATCACTTCTGCACATGCTGGACATTGTTACAAGCTTTGATTTGTTTGTGTTCATACATTATCACTTCTGCACATGCTGGACATTGTTACAAGCTTTGGTTTGTTTGTGTACATACATCATCACTTCTGCACATGCTGGACATTGTTACAAGCTTTGATTTGTTTGTGTTCATACATCATCACTTCTGCACATGCTGGACATTGTTACAAGCTTTGATTTGTTCTTGTTCATGCATCATCTCTTCTGCACATGCTGGACATTGTTACAAGCTTTGATTTGTTCGTGTTCATACATTATCACTTCTGCACATGCTGGACATTGTTACAAGCTTTGGTTTGTTCGTGTTCATGCATCATCTCTTCTGCACATGCTGGACATTGTTACAAGCTTTGATTTGTTCTTGTTCATACATTATCACTTCTGCACATGCTGGACATTGTTACAAGCTTTGGTTTGTTTGTGTACATACATCATCACTTCTGCACATGCTGGACATTGTTACAAGCTTTGATTTGTTTGTGTTCATACATTATCACTTCTGCACATGCTGGACATTGTTACAAGCTTTGGTTTGTTTGTGTACATACATCATCACTTCTGCACATGCTGGACATTGTTACAAGCTTTGATTTGTTTGTGTTCATACATGATCACTTCTGCACATGCTGGACATTGTTAGAAGTTTTGATTTGTTCGTGTTCATGCATCATCTCTTCTGCACATGCTGGACATTGTTACAAGCTTTGATTTGTTCGTGTTCATACATCATCACTTCTGCACATGCTGGACATTGTTACAAGCTTTGATTTGTTCTTGTTCATGCATCATCTCTTCTGCACATGCTGGACATTGTTACAAGCTTTGATTTGTTCGTGTTCATACATCATCACTTCTGCACATGCTGGACATTGTTACAAGCTTTGATTTGTTCGTGTTCATACATCATCACTTCTGCACATGCTGGACATTGTTACAAGCTTTGATTTGTTCTTGTTCATGCATCATCTCTTCTGCACATGCTGGACATTGTTACAAGCTTTGATTTGTTTGTGTTCATACATCATCACTTCTGCACATGCTGGACATTGTTACAAGCTTTGATTTGTTCGTGTTCATACATCATCACTTCTGCACATGCTGGACATTGTTAGAAGCTTTGATTTGTTCGTGTTCATGCATCATCTCTTCTGCACATGCTGGACATGGCTACAAGCTTTGATTTGTTTGTGTTGATACATCATCACTTCTGCACATGCTGGACATTGTTACAAGCTTTGATTTGTTCGTGTTCATACATCATCACTTCTGCACATGCTGGACATTGTTACAAGCTTTGAGCTGTTTGTGTTCATACATTATCACTTCTGCACATGCTGGACATTGTTACAAGCTTTGATTTGTTCGTGTTCATACATCATCACTTCTGCACATGCTGGACATTGTTACAAGCTTTGGTTTGTTTGTGTACATACATTATCACTTCTGCACATGCTGGACATTGTTACAAGCTTTGATTTGTTTGTGTTCATACATTATCACTTCTGCACATGCTGGACATTGTTACAAGCTTTGATTTGTTTGTGTTCATACATTATCACTTCTGCACATGCTGGACATTGTTACAAGCTTTGATTTGTTTGTGTTCATACATCATCACTTCTGCACATGCTGGACATTGTTACAAGCTTTGGTTTGTTTGTGTTCATACATGTTCACTTTGATTTGTTCTGCACATGCTGGACATTGTTACAAGCTTTGATTTGTTTGTGTTCATACATCTTCACTTCTGTACATGCTGGACATTGTTACAAGCTTTGATTTGTTGTGTTCATACATCATCACTTCTGCACATGCTGGACATTGTTACAAGCTTTGATTTGTTTGTGTTCATACATCATCACTTCTGCACATGCTGGACATTGTTACAAGCTTTGATTTGTTTGTGTTCATACATCATCACTTCTGCACATGCTGGACATTGTTACAAGCTTTGATTTGTTTGTGTTCATACATTATCACTTCTGCACATGCTGGACATTGTTACAAGCTTTGATTTGTTTGTGTTCATACATTATCACTTCTGCACATGCTGGACATTGTTACAAGCTTTGATTTGTTTTGTTCATACATTATCACTTCTGCACATGCTGGACATTGTTACAAGCTTTGATTTGTTTTTGTTCATACATTATCACTTCTGCACATGCTGGACATTGTTACAAGCTTTGGATTTGTTTGTGTTCATATATCATAACTTCTGCACATGCTGGACATTGTTACAAGCTTTGATTTGTTTGTGTTCATACATTATCACTTCTGCACATGCTGGACATTGTTACAAGCTTTGATTTGTTTGTGTTCATACATTATCACTTCTGCACATGCTGGACATTGTTACAAGCTTTGATTTGTTTGTGTTCATACATCATCACTTCTGCACATGCTGGACATTGTTACAAGCTTTGATTTGTTTGTGTTCATACATTATCACTTCTGCACATGCTGGACATTGTTACAAGCTTTGAGCTTTGTTCTTTGATTTGTCTTTGTTCATACATTATCACTTCTGCACATGCTGGACATTGTTACAAGCTTTGTTTTTTTGTGTTCATACATCATCACTTCTGCACATGCTGGACATTGTTACAAGCTTTGATTTGTTTGTGTTCATACATCATCACTTCTGCACATGCTGGACATTGTTACAAGCTTTGATTTGTTCGTGTTCATACATCATCACTTCTGCACATGCTGGACATTGTTACAAGCTTTGAGCTGTTTCTGTTCATACATTATCACTTCTGCACATGCTGGACATTGTTACAAGCTTTGATTTGTTTGTGTTCATACATTATCACTTCTGCACATGCTGGACATTGTTACAAGCTTTGATTTGTTTGTGTTTATGCATTATCACTTCTGCACATGCTGGACATTGTTACAAGCTTTGATTTGTTTGTGTTTATGCATTATCACTTCTGCACATGCTGGACATTGTTACAAGCTTTGATTTGTTCATGTTCATACATCATCACTTCTGCACATGCTGGACATTGTTACAAGCTTTGGTTTGTTCGTGTTCATTCATCATCACTTCTGCACATGCTGGACATTGTTACAAGCTTTGATTTGTTCGTGTTCATACATCATCACTTCTGCATATGCTGGACATTGTTACAAGCTTTGATTTGTTCGTGTTCATACATCATCACTTCTGCATATGCTGGACATTGTTACAAGCTTTGATTTGTTCGTGCTCATACATCATCACTTCTGCACATGCTGGACATTGTTACAAGCTTTGATTTGTTTGTGTTCATACATCATCACTTCTGCACATGCTGGACATTGTTACAAGCTTTGATTTGTTTGTGTTCATACATCATCACTTCTGTACATGCTGGACATTGTTACAAGCTTTGATTTGTTTGTGTTCTTACATCATCACTTCTGCACATGCTGGACATTGTTACAAGCTTTGATTTGTTCGTGTTCATACATCATCACTTCTGTACATGCTGGACATTGTTACAAGCTTTGATTTGTTTGTGTTCTTACATCATCACTTCTGTACATGCTGGACATTGTTACAAGCTTTGATTTGTTTGTGTTCATACATTATCACTTCTGCACATGCTGGACATTGTTACAAGCTTTGATTTGTTTGTGATACATCATCACTTTTGTACATGCTGGACATTGTTACAAGCTTTGATTTGTTTGTGTTCATACATTATCACTTCTGCACATGCTGGACATTGTTACAAGCTTTGATTTGTTTGTGTTCATACATTATCACTTCTGCACATGCTGGACATTGTTACAAGCTTTGATTTGTTTGTGTTCATACATCATCACTTCTGTACATGCTGGACGTTGTTACAAGCTTTGATTTGTTTGTGTTCATATATTATCACTTTTGCACATGCTGGACATTGTTACAAGCTTTGATTTGTTTGTGATACATCATCACTTTTGTACATGCTGGACATTGTCACAAGCTTTGATTTGTTTGTGTTCATACATTATCACTTCTGCACATGCTGGACATTGTTACAAGCTTTGATTTGTTCGTGTTCATACATCATCACTTCTGCACATGCTGGACATTGTTACAAGCTTTGATTTGTTTGTGTTTATACATTATCACTTCTGCACATGCTGGACATTGTTACAAGCTTTGATTTGTTTGTGTTCATACATTATCACTTCTGCACATGCTGGACATTGTTACAAGCTTTGATTTGTTTGTGTTCATACATCATCACTTCTGTACATGCTGGACGTTGTTACAAGCTTTGATTTGTTTGTGTTCATATATCATCACTTTTGCACATGCTGGACATTGTTACAAGCTTTGATTTGTTTGTGATACATCATCACTTCTGTACATGCTGGACATTGTCACAAGCTTTGATTTGTTTGTGTTCATACATTATCACTTCTGCACATGCTGGACATTGTTACAAGCTTTGATTTGTTGGACATTGTTACAAGCTTTGATTTGTTCATACATCATCACTTCTGCACATGCTGGACATTGTTACAAGCTTTGATTTGTTTGTGTTCATACATTATCACTTCTGCACATGCTGGACATTGTTACAAGCTTTGATTTGTTCGTGTTCATTCATCATCACTTCTGCACATGCTGGACATTGTTACAAGCTTTTGGTTTGTTTGGTGTTCATACATTCATCTTCTTCTGGACACATGCTGGACATTGTTACAAGCTTTGATTTGTTTGTTTGTTAGAAGTTTTGATTTGTTCGTTCATGCATCATCTCTTCTGCACATGCTGGACATTGTTATTTGTTTGTGTTCATACATCATGCAGGACATTGTTACAAGCTTTGATTTGTTCGTGTTCATACATCATCACTTCTGTACATGCTGGACATTGTTACAAGCTTTGATTTGTTCGTGTTCATACATCATCACTTCTGCACATGCTGGACATTGTTACAAGCTTTGATTTGTTTGTGTTCATACATGATCACTTCTGCACATGCTGGACATTGTTACAAGCTTTGATTTGTTCGTGTTCATGCATCATCACTTCTGCACATGCTGGACATTGTTACAAGCTTTGATTTGTTCGTGTTCATACACCATCACTTCTGCACATGCTGGACATTGTTACAAGCTTTGATTTGTTCGTGTTCATTCATCATCACTTCTGCACATGCTGGACATTGTTACAAGCTTTGATTTGTTCGTGTTCATACATCATCACTTCTGCACATGCTGGACATTGTTACAAGCTTTGATTTGTTCGTGTTCATACATCATCACTTCTGTACATGCTGGACATTGTTACAAGCTTTGATTTGTTCGTGTTCATACATCATCACTTCTGCATATGCTGGACATTGTTACATACTTTGATTTGTTAGTGTGCATACATCATCACTTCTGCACATGCTGGACATTGTTACAAGCTTTGATTTGTTTGTGTTCATACATCATCACTTCTGCACATGCTGGACATTGTTACAAGCTTTGATTTGTTCGTGTTCATTCATCATCACTTCTGTACATGCTGGACATTGTTACAAGCTTTGATTTGTTAGTGTTCTTACATCATCACTTCTGTACCTGCTGGACATTGTTATAAGCTTTGATTTGTTAGTGTGCATACATCATCACTTCTGCACATGCTGGACATTGTTACAAGCTTTGATTTGTTTGTGTTCATACATCATCACTTCTGTACATGCTGGACATTGTTACAAGCTTTGATTTGTTTGTGTTCATACATCATCACTTCTGCACATGCTGGACATTGTTACAAGCTTTGATTTGTTTGTGTTCTTACATCATCACTTCTGTACATGCTGGACATTGTTACAAGCTTTGATTTGTTGGTGTTCATACATTATCACTTCTGCACATGCTGGACATTGTTACAAGCTTTGATTTGTTTGTGTTCATACATCATCACTTCTGCACATGCTGGACATTGTTACAAGCTTTGATTTGTTTGTGATACATCATCACTTTTGTACATGCTGGACATTGTTACAAGCTTTGATTTGTTTGTGTTCATACATTATCACTTCTGCACATGCTGGACATTGTTACAAGCTTTGATTTGTTCGTGTTCATACATTATCACTTCTGCACATGCTGGACATTGTTACAAGCTTTGATTTGTTCGTGTTCTTACATCATCACTTCTGTACATGCTGGACATTGTTATAAGCTTTGATTTGTTCGTGTTCGTACATCATCACTTCTGCACATGCTGGACAATGTTACAAGCTTTGATTTGTTCGTGTTCATACATCATCACTTCTGCACATGCTGGATATTGTTACAAGCTTTGATTTGTTCGTGTTCATACATCATCACTTCTGTACATGCTGGACATTGTTACAAGCTTTGATTTGTTTGTGTTCATACATCATCACTTCTGCACATGCTGGACATTGTTACAAGCTTTGATTTGTTTGTGTTCATACATTATCACTTCTGCACATGCTGGACATTGTTACAAGCTTTGATTTGTTCGTTTTCATACATTATTACTTCTGCACATGCTGGACATTGTTAGAAGCTTTGATTTGTTGGTGTTTATGCATCATCACTTCTGCACATGCTGGACATTGTTACAAGCTTTGATTTGTTCGTGTTCATACACCATCACTTCTGCACATGCTGGACATTGTTACAAGCTTTGATTTGTTTGTGTTCATACATCATCACTTCTGCACATGCTGGACATTGTTACAAGCTTTGATTTGTTCGTGTTCATACATCATCACTTCTGCACATGCTGGACATTGTTACAAGCTTTGATTTGTTCGTGTTCATACATCATCACTTCTGCACATGCTGGACATTGTTACAAGCTTTGATTTGTTTGTGTTCATACATCATCACTTCTGCATATGCTGGACATTGTTACAAGCTTTGATTTGTTTGTGTTCATACATTATCACTTCTGCACATGCTGGACATTGTTACAAGCTTTGATTTGTTTGTGTTCATACATTATCACTTCTGCACATGCTGGACATTGTTACAAGCTTTGTTCATACATCATCACTTCTGCACATGCTGGACATTGTTCCAAGCTTTGATTTGTTTGTGTTCATACATCATCACTTCTGTACATGCTGGACATTGTTACAAGCTTTGATTTGTTTGTGTTCATACATTATCACTTCTGCACATGCTGGACATTGTTACAAGCTTTGATTTGTTTGTGTTCATACATCATCACTTCTGTACATGCTGGACATTGTTACAAGCTTTGATTTGTTCATGTTCATACATCATCACTTCTGCACATGCTGGACATTGTTACAAGCTTTGATTTGTTTGTGTTCATACATTATCACTTCTGCACATGCTGGACATTGTTACAAGCTTTGATTTGTTTGTGTTCATATATCATCACTTCTGTACATGCTGGACATTGTTACAAGCTTTGATTTGTTTGTGTTCATACATTATCACTTCTGCACATGCTGGACATTGTTACAAGCTTTGATTTGTTCGTGTTCATACATTATCACTTCTGCACATGCTGGACATTGTTACAAGCTTTGATTTTCATAAAACCAATAAGTGCCATTGTGATCATTTACAGACTGTTCTGCTCAGAACTTATTGCTCTGTCGTTAGTGTAAAATATATCTACCTGTCCATACACCTTTAAGAAAAAAGCATAAGTACAGGAAGTTAAAAATGATTTTTTTTGAAGTGCTCTAAATGTATTTTCATTGCCCCCACTTGAAGGACACATAAAGTCCAATAATCTAGCTTGATATATGATAGATAGTACATAAAGTCCAATATTCTAGCTTGATATATGATAGATAGTACATAAAGTCCAATATTCTAGCTTGATATATGATAGATAGTACATAAAGTCCAATATTCTAGCTTGATATATGATAGATAGTACAATAAAGTCCAATATTCTAGCTTGATATATGATAGTACATAAAGTCCAATATTCTAGCTTGATATATGATAGTACATAAAGTCCAATATTCTAGTTTGATATATGATAGATAGTACATCAAAGTCCAATATTCTAGCTTGATATATGATAGATAGTACATAAAGTCCAATATTCTAGCTTGATATATGATAGATAATCAACAAGAAAACAAACTACCAAAACCCCATCATGAAATCTTATTCCATTCTCAAGTTACCTAAGTTTTGAAGTTGTAACATGGACACTGCTATTTTGTTAATTTTGTGTTGAAATCGTGTCATTGATGATATAATTTGCCCAATGTGCTAGCATTCATAACGTATTTCTTAAGAATTTTCTTTGAAATTGTCTTTCCAAAATGCTTTGGCATGAAGATATAAGGGCTTGAATCATTAATATCATGTACAAATACAAATTCATAGATTTATGCAAAGGAAAAAGTATTTAGAAATACATCACTATTCTAATCTGTACTGGCTGCATGACTTTATTTTTAGAGGGCATATGAACAAAATGGCCACTCCCATGAAAGTTTATATTGGCAGAATTAATATTTTAATAAATTTGAAAAATATGCCAAATTGTTTTGCTAGATGTGAAATTTCTGAAGATGACTGATAATTTTATTTCTATCATACCAAATGAAGAAAAGCCAGACATGATATCTCCTTTAAAGTAGCATCAGAAAGCACTTCTGGGACAATGTATGTTCCAACTTTATGAATGAATTGTTAATTATTGATTGGATTACATTGCTGTGATTTCGAACAAATTTAGGTTATGTGTGGAATGAGTTTCCATAAGAGGGCTTTGAGACCTGATAATTTGATTTAGGCACTTGTAATTTGAATTGGGAACCTGTGAATTTGAATTGGGCATCTGTGAAATTGAATTGGGCACATGGGAATTTGAATTGGGCACCTGGGAATTTGAATTGGGCACCTGGGAATTTGAATTGGGCACCTGGGAATTTAAATTGGGACCTGTCAATTTGAATTGGGACCTGGGAATTTGAATTGGGACCTGTGAATTTGATTGGGCATCTGGGAATTTGACTTGCCCAACAAGAATGCTATGAGGGAAGTTAATTATCCCTTCAAAATTTTAATTTACACCCAGGCAGGAGATTTGATAAAATAAAACAAGTCTCACTTTTTAATAATCTCTCAAATCAAAGGGAACATTCAAAGACTTTGATAACTGAACAAAGATATCTTTCAGCTAATTCTTAGAGTTTTCAGTTGGTGATATTACTTCAAAAGCACAATTACTAAACCTGTTCTTGTTTTTCCCACAGAATGATCCATCAATTCCCACCCTAGTAATTGCCGTCTTTGAAATATTTCCATTCAGGCTTTGTGCCTGTGTTGAATTGACTAAGCAGGTTAGTCAAATACGTTAGTCCTATTGTGATGCATTTCATTGCTTTAAAAATCATTCAACTTTCATTTAATTCACATCAAACCAGTTTCCTAAGTAAATGATATTGAAATGTCCTCTCCTCATTCCTGAATAAAACAAGCTGGTTTGACATGTTAAACATGGCTAGTAATGATATACCATGCTGAGCCACAGATGTTAAACATTTTATACTGTTTTTTACAGGTTTTGGTGATATCTGGCTAAATCAAGTTGTTAATAATGATTCTCTTTTTTACAATTTTCCCGCAAAGAATTATTGATATAAATAACCAAAGTTGGAAAACAAAAATGACATCCCTGAATAGACTTTGCGTATATATAATGAAATTAAAACCCATAATGAATTTGAATTTTACATTACGCATATCCAGTCTAACAAATTACGCTCTTTGCTATCCAAGTTTCAATGTCTTCATCTCCAAATAGATAAAGGTCGTTGTGCCAACATTCCTCCAGTAAATCACACTTGCACTTTTGTAACATGTACAAACTCGAAGATGAGTTTCATTTTTTGCTTAAATGCCCCAGCTTTTCTGAAATAAGATCATTTTTTATTCCAAAGTATTTTTATGTCAATCCATCACTTCAGCGATTCCATATTATGTTACGAACAAAAAGCAAATTCCTATTATTTGATATCTCTCATTTTTTAGGGAAAGCTGGGGTATTTCAAAGAGAAATTGAGTTTATATGATTAGATGTGTAAATCAGTTTAGCTTATGTTTGTTGAAAAAACATGTGTTAAATGTTCTATTATGTTGCTGTTAGCATTGTCACATTGTACATATTAAAGGCTGGTGGCCTATCAAGTGTTAATAATAAATTGAAATTGAATTTATTGATAGCTGTCCATATATTCTGTAACTCAACCCTTACTCTACCAAGGGTAGCCTAAACACACGTGTGGTTTTAGAAAACATTTGAGAAAAAGAGCTTTTTATCAATTTCTCTTCATTTTCTACTGTAACATCTTTTTATTTGATTAAAGCCAATTCTTTGAACTACTTGTTGATGTCATAAATTTCAGTAAAATATTCAAATATTATGCAAATTGTGTCGCTAAATTTCATATCTTGTATCGAAAACTGCTATCTTTATCATGTTTTACTTTTTGTCACTAATGAAAATCTTGTTTTTGATATAATTTTTGAATTGTTTATCAAATTTATATTTCAGTTAGTACCTCTTTGCGATTTTTTAGAGCAGGGAAAGTACGAATTTGTAAATGACATAATTTTTGACCTCCACTACCTTTTTTCAAACAATACACAAAACCCACACTATACATATGCGTACACACAGTATACACAAATCAAAAAGGAGGTGGAGTGAAATGCCCTTTTAAAATTTAAGAGTAATTTTGTCCCAACACTTTTGCCTACAATTGTAGATCTAAATGGCATTTAGACAATTGTATTATCTATAATTTTGTATCAATCATATATTTTTTGTTTTCAGGTTTTTAAAAAATCCATTTCTGATGCGGTCGTTGAGCAAGGCATGCTCATTATGATGCACCCTGGAAACCTCATCAGAATATTTAGTTTTGATAGGCTTGTCAAAGAGGTGACGTATGACAGTGATATAACTTATGTTTCAAAAATACTTTAGGTGCCTTATAGGGGCAAGGGAGGAGGTGGGAGGGAGCAACAATAAATGACTAAATTGACTTGAAGAACTAGGGACATCTAGAGACAACTTTATTTATTGCATCAAATTTTACAATGGACCATGAATATAGCAAAGAATTCCTTTCATAATTGGCAAAATCTGACCACTTTATAGCATTTTCAATTTTGGGGCTTATTGTACAATAATTTGTGACATTAGCAGATGAACATATCTTGCTATCTTGCATAGTTTATGTAAATCCCTTGTTTTTCAATCATCTCTGAAAACTATTTTGAAGGTCAACATCTGATTTCATTGGAGTATTTTGAAACTTTATTGTACCTCTGCGGCAACAGGTAAGCAGCAGCAATGAAGACAACATATCTAGCTGGCTCAAACTGAAGAACACATTTGAAAGAATTAGGATATGGAGCTGTGTTCATCTGATGACATCACAAAGTTTGCTCCAATCTAAAATCTTGAAATTTTGATTAATTACAGAAGCTTTAAAAAAAGATTTAACAGACATTTTACTCAGATTAAATGTTGTTTTATATATGTAAAAACTGCTGCATGTCACTAGACCTGAGCTCTATCATGTTTGAATTGAATTAACAAGAAATTCTTGTTTAAGGAATATTCAAGCAAGTTTATCTTATATGAAAGATTACTTTAAAAAAAACACAATGGTGAATAAACTACTTCAGTATCTTATTCTGTTAGGAAGATATTTAAGTTGAAAGCTCCGTCTCATCTGTGTAGAAATGACTGGTGTAGTAAGTCTACTAAGGACGGTTGGCACCCTCATCCTCACATTCTTTACAATTGTTAATGTATTTAAAAAAAAAAATGTTTAACTTTTTTATTTTTTGAATTATGTTTTCTCAAACTTTCTTCAGATGGTGAATTATATTTGCCCTTACTAGATTCAGTTTTGAAATGATTCTTTTGAGGTCCTCTTTCATAAAAAATGAACTTGTTTGACCCTGAACTAATCCTTTAAGAATTGATCATTTTTTGGCATTTGATGGAAAGTTCAGGTTTAGCGCATATCTCTCTCATGGATTTTACATACTCCGAGAATCTGATATTGTTATTTTTACCATACTGGAAATGATAATAAAGCTGGTGATGATGATGGGGATGATACTGATGACAGTGATGGTGGTTATGATGATGGTGATGATGATGATGGTGATGATAAACAGAATGTTTATGATGGTATAATGATAATCATGATGATTATTGTGATGCTGATAGAAATGATAATGGAAATTATGATGATGATGCAAATGATGATGGTGATGATGATAATTGAAATGGTGATGCAAATGATGATGATGATGATTATGATGATGCAACTGATGATGGTGGTGATGATGATGGTGATGATAATCAGGATGTTTATGATGGTATGATGATAATCATGATGATTATGGTGATGATGATAGAAATGATAATGGAAATGATGATGTAAGTGATGATGATAATGGAAATGGTGATGCAAATGATGATGGTGGTGATGATGATGCAAATGATGATGGTGGTGATGATGATGGTGATGATAATTAGGATGTTTATGATGGTATAATGATAATCATGATGATACAAATGATAATGAAAATGATGATGATGCAAGTGATGATGGTGATGATGAGAATGGAAATGGTAGTGCAAATGATGATGATGCAAATTATGATGGTGGTGATGATGATGATAATGGAAATGGTAGTGCAAATGATGATGATGCAAATTATGATGGTGGTGATGATGATGATAATGGAAATGGTGATGCAAATTATGATGATGATGCAAATTATGATGACGATGATGGGTAGTGATGGTGATGATGATAGTAGTAATGATAATTATAATGTTTACAAGGATAATGATAAATTATGATAATGATGATAATTGTGGGAATGATTATGATGATGGTGATGATAATGATGATGGTTTTATAATGATGGTGAAGATAATGGCATCGACCACAGTGGTGACAACATAAACAGTAGCAGTGGGGATGATGATTGTTCCAGTGTGTGACAATGGTGAAAATTATTGATATTATTATGTTAAATACTGGTGCCCAATTTCACAGAATGGTTACATTTTTCACAGCAAAATGGTTGCAATTTTTACTCATAGAATACCACAGTAATTACTCAGCTGGGCCAGCCACACCCAAATATGGAAGGATTTGTCGGGCACTACCCTGCTGGAATTCCTACAACTGTGCAGCTCAAAGGTGGGAGATTATGTAAACTAAAAAATGAAAATGTTTTAAAGATAAGAATTGATCGGCATAATGAAAAGTGCAATGTCATAATTGCAGACAATGGAGTGTCTGTGATATGGTGACATTTTGTGACAAAATTTTCAGTCCAAAATTCTGTGACATTTTGAAAATTTGGTGACAAAATGAACATAAACAGATGTATTAAATTTGTCTGATATTTTGTGACATGTTTTACCTCTTCACTCACACTCATTGGTAATTTGATGTTGCATTTTAGTGGTGGATTCCATTTTTTATGAAACAGACATAACCAAATAATCCTTTCTATGAGTATCACCAGTCAACTAGTCATGATGTGGGGATCTATGCCAATCAAATGTGACAAAGGCAAAACTGATATGACAGTCTGTGCAAAAGGTGCCACAAATTATGCAACATTTGAGACATTTATGTGACATTTGAAATTTGTGATGTGACATTTTGTGACAAGCCATCATCAGGAAAAAGTCAGATATTTTGAGGAAAATTGGGAAGTGTCAGGAAATACTTCAGAAATTTTGAGAAAAAGTCTGATGTTTTGAGGAAAACCTTTGGCAGTTTGAGGAAAACAAACTTAATCCCAGCACCACTTACCCAGAGGCCAGGAAGCTATTCCTGCTTCCCCCACACCAGACCTTCCTACTTGAGCACAGTCTCCTCAAACACCAATACCGCCCCCTAACAACTAAAACTGACTCACATGCCCAAACCGACCTCACATGGCTCTTCTTACTGAGTCCTAAGCCCATCACCTCTGCCAACAACACAACCACACCCATTACACAAACCACCTCCACCACCACCTCTCTTCCCAACCTTCCTTCTTTTTCTAAGACCCCATCCCCTACCCCAACACCTCAAATGCCATCAAACTCAAGCCAATCTGGCCAATAAATCAACAAACAGCCCACCATCCAAACCCATATGTATGACATTAAAGAGAACTTGGATTGTTCGATTACCGAACCCACCGAACATCCTCATCCAACATCTTGTCCAATTTTCAAAAACAACTGCTCTCAAAGAAACAAGGGACAGATCCTAAAATAAAAAACAAGCCAACCCAGACACAGCAGATCTTCCTCCAGATAACCCCTGCCTGTACAACAGAAACAATTACAATAACACTCACAACATTATACAATTGGAACATCAGGAGCCTCAAAGTCAACTCGGAAGAAATTGACCTGGCCACCACCTTCAAACCGGTTTCTTCTGCCTACAAGAAACCTTCTTGAGAACCACTGACCATTATTCCCTTAACAACTTCGCTTGCTATCACAAACATCAAGTGGACGCTGACAGGGCCCGTGGGGGCGTCTCCATTCTCGTCAGACACGATATCCAACACAGCCCTGTTCATGTGAACACCGACCTTCAGGCCATCTGTATCCCTATCTCCCTCCACAAAACCTTCACTCTTTGCAATATCTATCTCCCCTTCAATGCCAACATTCAGCCAACCAGCCTTAACAACCTCAACTCCCCTCCCCTTTTATCCTTTTTGATGACTTCAATGCCCACAACCCCTTGTGGGGCTCCAATACCCCCCCCCCCCCTCCATCCTTCCTCAAGAGGCAAGCTTGTCGAATACATTCTTGGACAGCACAGCCTCTCCTTGCTCAACACTAACTCCCCGACGTTCCTTCATCCTGCCACAGGCTCCCTCATCTGTATTGACTTATCTGTTCTCCTAACCTGCTTGATTTTAGCTGGAAGATCACTGCTGACCTCTGTGGTAGTGACCATTACCCTCTCCTAATTCACTCCAACCTTCAAACCCCCACAGACCACACCCTCAATTCAGAGATTGCGTTAATGACAAATTTGTCGTATATTACGCCATGGCTAAAATTTCTTATGACACAGGTTGTATTTCGTCGTCAGATTTAGATATAGCATGTGGAATTTTATGGGAGTTTTTTTATTAACATAAATGAAAATCATGAACATCTTACCTTTGTGGTGCAATTCAAAATTTCATTTCACACAAAAATTATTTTGACTCACTCATAAATAAAAGAAAAATGACACAACTACCAGATTAATGGCCAAATGATTCAACATGCTCGTAGTGATGTCATAAACGCATATATGCCTAGTACATAAACCCTATGCATGATGTACGTACACTGTACAGTGTATTGAAAGTTTTGATGTTGTTTTGAATGCAGGCTGTCAATTGTTACTGATATTATTAGCTAGGATTAAACTTTCCTTCTGTATTGTGTTGATCGTGTATTTATGAAGTGATCACAATCTGCAAGTCAAGTTACTATACTGTAAGGAAGTTCAAGATCTGAAATGAATATTATTGTTGATAATTGGTCAAAGTTCACTAAAACCTCATGAAAGTTTAGATACGATAAACAAAAGTATTTTCTAGTTTATTTTGGGATTGTTAACCCAAATTTCATGATTCAACAATCAACATTATACAAGGATTGGGTATGGACTTTTCCTTAATATTTTTATGATAATAATTGTCTGATTTGTTAATGTTTTTTGTATTTTAAGCGCAATTTTCATTCACTTTAGCGAGGCAGGCCTACACAAATGTGTGTGTTAACAATTACTTGCATGCTTCGCTAGCGCGCAATGCCTGTACATTACGCCATGGCCTGTACATATGACGGCAAATTGACAAAATACACCAAACTTCAAGGGCTTGTCGTAACCAAATACGCCAGGCAAAAAATTCTAACACAAGCTCTGCCTTCAACTGGAACCTTAAGAAAGCCAACTGGCCCCTTTTCAAAACCCTCTGCACTCTTCCCCCATCTCCTTGAGGGTGAGGATCCCATGTTAAACTTCTGTAACATCCTTATCAACATTGCCACCTGCTCCATTCCCAAAACCCCATAACCACCACCCCAAGTCCTGGTTCAACCATGACTGCAAACAGGAAAAAGCCCTCAGAAACTTCAAAACAAACCTGACCACTCACAACCTCAATCTCTTTTGCATCAGCCATGACAAAGCCAGGCGTACTATCAAGGACAGTAAAACCAACACTTGGAACAACTACATCTCTTCTCTAACCACCAACACCCCCACTAAGAAGATTTAGAATATGGTTAATAGCTTCCAAGGCAGGATGGGCAAGTCTCCATCTCTCCTGGAATGGTAATCTTCTCAGCGCGAAAAAAGATTTTGCTAACCGCCTCGCAGCCTCTTTCAGCAACATCTCGTCATTGGTCAACTATCCCAATGCTTTCATATCCAAAAAAGATTGCGACGAAACCCGGAGTATTATCTTTCCCTCTGACAACAACACTGAGAGCTACAACACCCCTCTCACCCTATCTGAATTAAAGCACGCCATCCACGATGCTGGCTGCACCTCTAAGGGCCCAAATAACATTCCCTACCAGTTCTTGAAACACCTCCCCAACAAGCTGCTACCATCCTCAACCACATTTGGCCCTCACACTCCTTTTACCTTATTTGGAGGACAGCTATCATCACCCCCTTCCCCAGCACCGACCCCTCCAGCTACTGCCCCATCGCCCTCACCTGCTGTCTCTGTAAAATTATGGAAAGGATCATTAACCAGAGACTAAACTGGGCCCTTGAGACCAACAGAATCCTCTCCCCTCACCAGTGGCTTCGAAAAAAGTTGCAATACCCTAGACCAGTTAATCACACTCGACACTGCTATCCGGGAATCCTTTGCAAAAAGGGAACACCTCATTGCCATGTTTTTTGTCCTTGAGAAAGTTTTCGACACTACTTTATCTTTATTCTAAACTTCCTCTCACCCAGGCAGTTCCAAATTTATATTGGCCACACCCTCCAACTTCTACCCTCAAGAAGAGGGCATCCCCCAAGGCAGCATCCTCTCCCCTACTTTCTTCAACCTGAGCATTAACAACATCGTGGACAACCTTGGCCCCAACAACAAATGTGCCCTCTAAGTAGACGACTTCACCATCTTCTACTCCTCCCCTAGCTTTTCTCTCATCAAAAATAGGCTCCAACTTAGCTTCAACTGGCTGCAAGACTGGTGCAACAATAACTGTTTTAAATTCTCCAAAGACAAACAAGTCTGCATGCACTTCTGTCATTTCAACAACCTCCACCCCAACCCAAATCCCGTGCTCAATGGCAATCGCATCCCTAAAGTTTGACTACACTAAGTTCCTGGGTCTAACCTAGACCCCAAGCTGTCCTAGAAGCAACACATCACCAATCTGAAACAGAAATGCAACAGCTCCCTCAACATTCTCCGCCTCTTCTCCAACACCACTTGGGGTGCAAACCTCCACCCTCTCCATAAAATCTTCAGGCTCACCATGCGTGCCAAGCTTGACTACGGCAATATTGTTTACTGTGCCGCTCACAACTCTTACCTCAACTACATCAACATCATCCAAATGAAGCCCTCTGGCTTTGCCTGGATGCGTACAGGACCTCTCTCATCACCAGCCTTCACATTGAAGCCAATGAACCCCCCTCCTGCTAAGGTGTAGAAAGCTTAGCCTTTCCTATGCTTTTAGAGCCTTCACAAACACCCCAAATCCTGCCTACAACCTCATGAGGTATCCCAATTTCTCCACCCTCTTTGATAGGACTAAAACCCTATCCCATCCCTTCAGCTTACATATCAAACCCGACCTCCACCCTTGGCATCAACCCTACCACTCTTGGCACCTTCTTCTGTCCCACTTTTCTTCCTGGGCCACCCACTTTTTCCCATCCACCTGGGCCTCTCCACTCATCACAAAACCCAAACCCACCCCAACCTATTCATCAACCTCCACAACCAAATCAAAGACCAAATCTCAAACTACACCTGCATCTATACTGATGGCTCCAAGGAAGGCAACAAGACAGCTGCTGCATGCTGCCATCATCCAAAACATCATTCTCAGTGAAGGCTTCCCAACTACTCGTTCATCTTCTCGGCTGAGGCCAAGTCCATCCTACTCACCCTCATCTATATTGAGTGCTCTCTGCTCGGCCACTTTGCCATCTTCTCAGAGTCCAAGTCTGTCCTTAATTCATTACTCAACTCTAAGTGGGATAACTCCACATCCCACCTCCTCCGTAACCTCCTTTTGCCCCCCTCCCCTCTGCAGGAAAAGTATTGTTTTCTTCTGGATACCCAGCCATGTTGGCATCCCTGGCAATGACAGGGCTGATTCAGCCGCTAAGCTTGCCCTCAACCTCCCCCCATCCTCCTTTCCTAAAACCCTTTCTGACATCAAAGAGCTTATGGCTTCCCTTTTTCATGACCGCTGACAAACCTCATGGGACTGTAAGTTTATTATTGCTTAAGGAAGAAATGATTAAAATTTGGGGCATATTGGAACAACAGAATGACAGAAATGGAGGGCTGAGGATGTTTTAGTGTGAATTGTATGTCATTAACATATCTCAAGAACTGAATGGATTTTGACTAAATTTGGTGTGTGGTTTTGTTCCTGCTTGGGATGAAGTGATTAAAATTTGGGACATATTGGAACAGGGAAAGGGCAGAAATAGAGGGGTGGGGATGTTTAGGGTGAGGTCTGTCTAGACTTATTTAAAACTTTTAATGGAATGTGCTGAACAATCAATTTATGTTCTGAAAGGAAATCCAAACAATTAATTTTCTGGACTTAAAAAAATCAAATCAAGGATAGTTAGTTTTCCTGTAACATCAAAAAATGAAAAATGACTATGAAAACACATATGTAACCACCCATCCCACACTCGCCACTCACACTCAACCACCCCACAGACACCCACCCCTACACAAACCCACTCCCACATTAGCCCACCCCATCCTCACCACCAACCCCACAAAGGTGGGTGGTGATGTATTAGGGTGAGATCTGTCTAAAATTCAGTAGATTAAACTTTACAATGGAATGTGCTGGACAATGAATTGATACACTGAAAGCATCCAATTGATGCACTAAAAGCATCCAAATTAGCAATCTTTGGACTAACACAACCACTCTGCAAATGCAATCTACATCCAACCATCATTTCTTGAGATGACAGACAGACAAACAGACAAACAAATGCAGGCGAAAACATGACCTCCGTCTAACTTTGTTGGAGGAGGTTAATATTAAGCATGTTAGAATTGCCAAGGGGTGGGGGTATGCACTGTACATAGTGCTAAAATTCTACGTTATTTATGTAATTGTTTATCCATGCCATTCATTTATTTATGGCATTTACCTATTTTTGGTTTGCATGCGAAGTATTATGCAAACCTATGTAATGGCGATTACGTCGGTCTGTCCGGCCGTCCACAGATTTGTCCTGTTATTTCCTCAGAAATGTTAAAGTTTTTTGAGAATTTATTAGAAAATGTTAAAGTTTCTTTAGAGTTCCTCAGAAAAATTTAAGTTTATGCAGATATCTTTATGGAAGGTTAGAATTTCCTTACAAAATGTAAAAGTTTTTCAGAGATACTTATGAAGACTAGTTTCCCTTAAAAAGTCTACAAAACATTTGATATTTTCTCAGAAGATAACTGTAAGATGATATAATTTTCCAATATTCTTCAGAGATTCTCAAGTCTCTCTTGTAGCACTTGAGATTTAAAATTCTTAAAAGTCTTCAAAATATTTGGGCACTAACATTTGTATCAGGCATGATTATTAAACTCCACCTTTATTATTGTGGTCATTTGCATAAAGTTGCTACAGTATATGACCTGACCAGACTTTTTTTATTTAGTATGCTTGGTCAGGGAGTGTGACAGGATGTGATTGCATATGAACATAGGAAGGGATGCCGTTCGGAACATGGATGGGGGCCATGAGGGACATATGATATAATGTTTACCATGTTGTATACACCAAGGGCTATATCAGGCATAATTATTTGACTCCACCTTTTTTTCTTATTCAGCAACTCATTTGCATATAAGTTATTATATCAACTGACACTTTCATACATAGTATGCTCAATCAGGGACTGTGATAGCTAGGATGAGACTTCTTATGGAGCCTATGGGACATCATGTGAGACATAGGGTGGGATGCCATGTGGGATGTAATGTGGGACATGGGGTGGGATGCCATGTGGAACAGGGTGGGATGCCATGTAGGATATGTGGTGCAGGACATAGGGTGGAATGAAATGGGATGGAATGTCATGTGGGACATGGGATGATATTGGATGTCATGTGGGACATGGCGTCCCACCCCATTTCAACAAGTCATTTGCATATAAGTTATTATATCAACTGACACTTTATGTATGCTCAATCAGGGACTGTGATAGCTAGAATGAGACTTCTTATGGAGCCTATGGGATGTCATGTGGGACATGGGGTGGGATGCCATGTGGGACATGGGGTGGGATGCCATGTGGGACATGGGGTGGGATGCCATGTGGAACAGGGTAGAATGCCATGTGGGACATGTTGGGATGCCACGAGTAACAAAGAGTGTGACAGGTTGGGATGCCATGTGTGACATAAGGTAGGATGCCATGTGTGACATAAGGTAGGATGCCATGTGTGACATGGGGTAGGCAGCTATGTGGGACATAGGGTAGGAGGCTATGAGGACATGGGATGTGATGCCATGTGGACATAAAGTAGGATGTCATTGGGACATTGGGAGGGACACTGTGGAACATATGGTGGATGCCATGCAGAACATCAGGTGGGAAGCCACTGATGCGGGACACAGGGAGGGATGCCATTAGGGACATAGGGAGGGCTGTCATGTGGTACATATGGTTGGATTAATGTGGACATGTAGGATGGGATCCATGTGGGTCATAGCGTGGGATGCCATGCGGGACAGGTGGAATGCCATGTAGGACATATGGTGGAATGCCATGTGAGACACTGTATGGTGGAATGCCTTGTGGTAGATATGGTGGAATGCCTTCTTGGACAAGGCATGGGATGTCATGTGGGACATGAGGTGGGATGTCATTTGGGACATGGGATGTGATCAATGTGGGACATATGGTGGAATGCCATGTGGGCCATAGGATGGGATGCCCTGTGGACATATGATGGAATGCCACGTGGGACATGTGGGACATGGGGTGGAATGCCATGTGGGACATGGGATGGGATGCTATGTGGGACATGGGGTGGGATGCCATGTGGGACGTGGGATGCCATGTGGTACATTGGATGTCATGTGGGACTTAGTGTGAGATGCCATTTTTATAAGTGGCCGGGTCATATAATATGGGTGTCAATTTGCATGGGTGTGTGTACCATGACGGTATTTATCGTTCTAGTTGTAATTGGACAGAGGTTACGTCTTGGCCTGTGTTTGTTTGTCTGATTGTTTGTCTGTCTGTCATCAACATACCTCAAGAACTGATAAATAGATTTTGATTAAATTTAATATGTGTTTTTTTTTACTGCTCTAGGAAGAAGTTATTCAAATTTGGAATATATTGGAACAAGGGAAGGGCAGAAATGGAGGGGTGGGGGTGTTTTAGAGTAAACTGTCTGAAATCAACATATTCAAGAACTGATTGTTGATTTTGATTAAATTTGGTGTGTGGTTTGCCTGAAAAAAACAATGAATGCTTAATAAAACTGAAAACATTGATATGGCCTTGGAAGAAATCAGTCAGACGGAAGATAATCATAAAGTGTTCAAATGGCATTGATCAAAACAGATCAAAAATGAGGAAGAGATGTCTTGTGGATAAACTTGATGGGCTTAGAATTTCTGGAATAAACTTGGTGAGCCGAGAATTTTGAGGTAGATTGTATTGGGTATTGGGATTGACTGAACCCTACAAAATTATTAGGCATGTTGGAATTGCAAAGGTGCGGAGGTTTGCCCTTTATAGAGTGATAGAATTTAATTTATTCATATCATTCATTTATTCATGCCATTTACTCATTTTTATCATTCATTTATTTATGCCATTGCCATACTCATTTTGATCATTTATTTATTTATTCCATTTACTCATTTTTGTCATTCATTTACTCATTTACTCATTTTTGATTCATTTATTTATTTATTCCATTTATTCCATTTACTCATTTTTGTCATTCATTTATTTATGCAATTAATTTTATTCATGTCATTCTTATATTTCTGTCAATTCATATACTGTACTTATCTTTGCATTTGTATTTTGCCTTTGGTAAAAGCCAGTATTTGTGCATGTGCATATCCATGTTGGGTTGCCATGGTAACACGTCCACAGCTGTGTTTGTTTACTCTCATTACACTCCACAGCTGTATTTGATTACTCTCATGAATTAGTGAGTTCTGGAACAATGCTTTGACCTTCGCATGTCAATGCTGTTGTGTATTCATCATTATGTTGAGAATTTTCTTTTTGTTGTAACTGTAGAATTGTGATAAGCAACACAGGAAAATATGAAATATATGAATGGAAAATATTTCTTTCATGTATGTCATTCATTTATTTATGTCATTTATTGATGTCATTCATTTATTCATTTTGTATTCATTTATTTATGTCATTATTCATTTATGTCATTCATTAATTTATGTCATTTATTTATTGATGTCATGTATTTATTCATTAATATCATTCCTTCTTTTATGTCATTAATATATTTATGTCATTATTCATTTATGTCATTAATTGATTTATGCTATTCATTTATTTATCCATTTCATTTATTACCTCTGCCAAGGAAGTTGGACAGAGGTTATGTTTTCACATGGGTTTGTCATTACGTTGATCTTTGCTACAAAATTGAAGTCTTTTTACCTCAAAACCTCCATTTCAGTGGGTATGACTTTTAGATTCTGCTAAAGCATTTAAGAAACCCATCAGTGATTTACGCATCAGTAATTACACTCCCAATCATCTATATGCACACAATGGAACTTTGTGAAGGGCCAGATATTGTGGATTTAGTAGTAAATACTGCAGGGCCAAGCCATGCGTGTAATGTGGGGATGAGGGACTCATTTGGACTTTTAAAGGGATGTTTTCATTTGTCATTCATTTATTTATGTCATTCATTTATTTATGTCATTTTATTTATGTCATTTTATTAATGTCATTTATTTATTTATGTCATTTTATTTATGTCATTTTATTTATGTCAATCATTTATTTATGTCATTTTATTTGGGTCATTTTATTTATGTCATTCATTTATGTCATTCATTTATTTATGTCATTCATTTATGTCATTCATTTATTTATGTCATTTTATTTATGTCATTTTATTTATGTCATTTTATTTGTCATTTTATTTATGTCAATCATTTATTTATGTCATTTTATTTATGTCATTTTATTTATGTCATTTTATTTATGTCATTTATTTATTTATGTCAATCATTTATTTATGTCATTTTATTTATGTGTTTATTTATGTCATTTTATTTTGTCATTTTATTTATGTCATTTTATTTATGTCATTTTATTTATGTCATTTTATTTATGTCATTTTGTTTATGTCATTTTATTTATGTCATTTTATTTATGATCATTTTGTTTATGTCATTTTATTTATATCATTTATTTATGTCATTTTATTTATGTCAATCATTTATTTATGTCATTTTATTTGGGTCATTTTATTTATGTCATTCATTTATGTCATTTTATTTATGTCAAAAGATATTTATTTATGTCATTTTATTTATGTCAATCATTTATTTATGTTTTTATTTTGTCATTTTTTTATGTCATTTTATTTATTTATGTCAATCATTTATTTATGTCATTTTATTTGTCATTTTATTTATGTCAATTTTATTTATGTCATTTTATTTTGTCATTTTATTTATGTCATCCATTTATTTATGTCATTTTATTTATGTCATTTTATTTATGTCATTCATTTATTTATGTTATTCATTATTTATATCATTAATTTATTTGTTCATTTCAATCATTCATTTATATAATTTATTTATTTATGTCATTCAATCATGTCATTCATTTATTCATTAGTATCATTTTTTCATTTTCATTCCTTTATTATTTATGTCATTATTCACTCATTCATGTTATTCATTTATTCATTAGCATCATTTCATTTTCATTCTTTTAGTTATGTCATTATTCATTCATTCATGTTATTCATTTACTTGTTTCATTTATTTATTCATTATTCATTCATGTCATTCTTTCATTTATTATAATATTTATTTACATCATTAATGTATTCTTGTCAGTATTCATATATTTATATCTTATTATTATTATTATGGTTTGGTGCAGACTTCCCCCCTGTGCTGTTTGAGCTTCGATGTGACGAACACAGTTTGTGGATAGGGGGTGATCCATGGCACTACATGTACCAACCCACTAAAGATTCCGTCCGAAGAATATGTGCCTTTGATACCAGAGATGTGGCAAGTATTGAATTATAGCTCTAGATAAGATGTAAAAGAATAGTTCCATACCTTTTCATATAAGTGATTGAGGACTATTTTTGATGCTGATATGTCAATGGCTGACCAAATCTTTGAAATTTCTAAATCTTCATCATTTCATTTACGTAGCATAGGACTAATCAGAAAATATTTAACAATGCCTGCCACTGAACAACTTGTTCATGCTTTTGTCTCTTCCCGTTTTGATATGGGTGACTCTTTTTTTATATGGTCTTGCAGCCAATCAAATCAAACGTCTCTCCCACTTACAAAATATTGCTGCCAGGATTGTTACCCTAAGTAAACCAAATGAACACATTACTCCCATTTTAAGGAATTTACACTGGCTAATCATTCATCATAGAATTGTTTTTTAAATACTTGTTTTTGTGTATAAGTCTACTCATGCATTGTCTCCCACATATATTTCTGATCTTTTAATCCCATATACAGTAAGTCAAATCAAAAGCCACTTCATTCGTTCTAATTTCAAATTTCAATTAGCTATTCCACGTACTTCTAGAACATGGGGTAAACGTTCATTTTCTTCTGCTGCCCCCTTTTTTATGGAACAGACTTCCAGACAACATCAAAACTTAGTCCTTCACTCATTTCTTTTAAATCTTAATTAAAGACATTCCTCATGTGTTCTAATTCTGTTCAATTTTAAGCTTATATTTGTTCTTGTATGTATGTATTTTGCAGTATTTTTAACTATTATTTCTTTTTTGTTCACATTTGTTTTGCATTGATTGTTGTGTCGCTGTGCCATGAGCATCACTTTTGATGGATACTGGCGCATAACAAGTATTCATTATTATTATTATTAAAGAAACAAATTAGTGAAAGAAAACCATGTTCATACCTTGTTCCATTTAGAAGTTATAACACTTCAATGATTAACCAACATGTTGAAAAGTGACAGGTGTAGTATACAGTGTGATGGCATACATGTAGATCCAAGATTATTTTTTTTTTTATGTTTTTCTAAGAAAATGTTCAAATTACTTTTATTGGAGTGTAAGATATGTGAACAGCTAAAATTGTGGCCAAAAGTGTTAACAAAACCACTCAAAAATTATAAACAGCATTACCCCCCACCTCCCCCCCCATTTAAAGTCGTGTACTTTTCAAACAACATGGTAAAATGCAAATCTGAACAATTTTGGGGACTGAAGATTTGTTCCAACTACTTTTGCCCACGATTGTCTGAGCGCCTGTACGAAGCATATGACAACTTATGACATGACATTAAAGTACTGGGAATTTATTGTTATAGAGGGCAAGTTTATGACATCATTCATAGTGAGGTGTGTATTATTCGAAAGACAGTAGAGACAGACCTGCCAACTAGTACGATTTTGCCGTATTTAATACAGGAAAATGTTGAGAATACGATTGTACGTTTTTTTGCACCAGAATACGTTTTTTTTGTTTTTTTACGCTTGGTTGGTGTTCATGTCCCTACCGACCTAACCGATTCAGATTACGATTTATAACCATTTGCAGCTGCCGCCAAAAAGTGTAGACTACAAGTTAATTATGCATAAGGCAACCTACCTGCAACAGAATTCTGATCAAGTTTAAGTACTCCAGTTCTATCAGACTGTTTAACTAGCAAGATCTATTAACAAGCAGCAGTGATTCCATCCCATCAACGTACATTAAGAAATGAAGCACTCCAGAAATGCAAAAAGGCAACTGCAGCGTACATTAAGAGAAACTGAAAGTACCGTG
Source organism: Chiridota heheva (assembly GCA_020152595.1). Lineage (NCBI taxonomy): Eukaryota > Metazoa > Echinodermata > Holothuroidea > Apodida > Chiridotidae > Chiridota > Chiridota heheva. Next base: position 45,215 of record JAIGNY010002343.1, read on the forward strand.
GTAATTTTTTTTCAGCCACAGTAAACCTTTGTTTTGTACATTTTGTTTGAAGAGTACAGTTTTTTTATCAAAAATACAACTTTTGTAGTTCCAGGATACAGTTTGATGATCCTAAAGGTTGGTAGGTCTGTAGAAAGGGGTATCTAATGCAATACAATTGTACATACTCCATCGGTGAGCCCTTCTTTAAGATTGAGAGTATTTTGTTTAGATTAAATAAATAATGAAGGAAATAAGTTGTATAGCCGTTGTTGTCAATTTTGATTGAGGGGAGTGGGGATTTGTCCCAACTACTATTGGCCACAATTGTAGGCAAAGCATGTTTTTGCAAAGTGCATGGTATGTTTCATCTCAATAATGGAACAAAGAAATATTTGCAATAATTTAGAAAGTGTTAATAGATTTTCAAAGAAATACATAGAAACTGCAATAATGATATCACACTGTTAAATTATCACATTAGTCATTTTTATTATGTGGGGATCTTTAAAATGTGATAACTCCTAAACGGAATAAGATATCAACATGGTTTTTCCTGTCACTTTATGTCTTTGTCTTCTTTCATGTAAATCAACATCTTAAATCAGAGGAATATTCCTTTAAGAATGCTGTGCATGCTGTTATGCAGTTATTAGATTGTTTTGGTCAATCATAGAGTGTGATGGTCAAAGGATTAGTTCAGTGGTCAAGTAAATCACTGAAGGGGAACTTTGAAAGAAACAAAATAGTGAATAATGCATTCAAATTCTTATTCTGTAAAAGAAAATTATTCAAGTTGTATTGTATTTTACTTTGAGGCATATGCCAGGGAAAGCACACGTAAGTCACAATAACTTGTTTTCAGTGTGTATCCGATGAATTTGCGAGGATGGAAAGTGGATAAACACCGGGTTAACACCCTGCTTTTTTCGAGAAGTGTTCGGAGAACCAGGCAGGGGGTGAAACTTCTACTATCTGGACCGACAGTTTTAAGTCCCTCCGAAGAAAGGTGAGCGCCACCAAACCATTGGCCACTTTCCACAAGGTTTGGGTGGGGGAGAATGTGTGATGCAGAAGACAAACCTCTATGCCTGATGCCGGCATGTATCGTTCTACAAATTTGTGGAAAAATCGCAGGTTAAATCACTGTTAGACTCGAACCTGGGACCTCCAGCATCTCAGTCATACGCTCAGCCGACTGAGCTACCTGCCTCCCTGTGTCTCAGTTGTGAAGAAATGACTGAAATAAGACTAGTTGTGATGTCACATCCTCGTGATCCTCAAAGTCTTTATGTATGATTGATATTTTTTGCAGACTATGCATGATTGAACACCATTGGATATGTTAGAAAAGTAGTAAAATAGAATTTAGCCAGCTAATTTTCATCACTTATAGGTGTAATTCTCCTTGAGAGGGCAATCACCCCCTCCCCACCCTCCACCCACCTTTACAGGTACATTGGCTCAGTGGTTGAGTCTTCTTCGTATGCAAAAGATACCTGGGTTTGATTCCTGCTGTGAGCACTGCATTGTGTCCTTGAGCAAAACACTTCACTTGCTCCAGTCCACTCAGCTGTAAAATGAGTACCAGCACTGCTGGGGAGTTACCTGCGATGGACTGGCGTCATGGGGAGTCATGTGCTCTCATTCGTTTACGCCAAGGAAACCGGGAATAAGCACCTGCCTGATTGGCCTTCATGGCTTTAGTATAGATTTAACTAATGTCATTTCTAGTCTGATATCAGTCATATTTGCAAACCATCTGAAACTTTCCTTAAGGAAATAATTTTTATGAAAATTTTCTTTGATAAATTTAAGCTATTTTTCTTTTGCCCTCTTTCATGTAACATGAACATAATAGACCACTAACGATGGGGATGATAATAATCATGATAGTATTGTCCTGGGCTGCAGAGCATTCAAAATATTTCACAATGTCTATGAGGTCAGGTGACATGTGTGAATTAAAACTATTGGGGGGACTAATGAGCTCCGGTAGCATGATGACGCATTTTCACCTAAAATTATTGGAGGGGCTAATGGGGCTGTGTGACCTAAAAAACACATGTTCACCTAAAATTATTGGAGTGGGAGGGGTGGGGGAGGGCTGGAGCCCTCAGCTGGGGAGGCTGTTGTCTTATAATTAGTTATATTAGTTATAGTGATTGGTGGCTTGCCATATGGGCAGGGGTGGCAATTGCCCCTCCCCCTCCCCAAAAAAAGTTTCTTAATTATTGTATTTTTGTAATAATGAAGGAAAAGCAGGATTGAATTATATGATAGCATGTTGCTACCCAATCATGTATTGCTCCTCCAACTAAAATCTCTTACAGCAGCCAATGGATGCGTTGGATGCTTTCTTGAAATATTCCTTCTATAACAATCAGAATTCACAACGATTTATATTGAACTTTTTCAGATAAGGAATGGAGAGGTTAAGATATCGTCGTCTAATTCTGAGATGGATAATCTTTACTTCATGCTGGATGACTCCAACAGGTGGTACACGTCGGACTAAACAATGCCAAGTAAATACCACACTATTGCTTTAAAGGTTCGGGGTGGTACATCTTGGACTAAACAATGCCAAGAAAATATCACACTCTATTGCTTTAAAGGTTCACGGTGGTACACGTCAGACTAAACAATGCTAAGTAAATACCACACTCTATTGCTTTAAAGGATTAGTTTAGTGGTCAAGTTAATCTTATATGAAAGAGGACTTCAAAATAATAAAAAATCTTAGTCCATTCTTATTCCATTCCAATCTTATTCCATTCAGCAGATATTTTGATTTTAATTTTTGCATCATTTCTGTAGAAATGACTGAAATCAGACTAGTTGTGACATTACATCCTCAGAATCCTCAAAGTCTTTATGTATTCTATCATATTTTTTCCTGTGTGGCATAGAATCCATTGGATATTTTAAGAAAGTAGTAAAACAAATTCTATTTAGGATAATCATAATTTAGCACCTGAAGAAAATGTGAGGAAAAATAATTCAAATAATGAAATACTTCCATCAATTTTCTTTGAAATACATTAACAATTGCTAAAAAAGTGAGGGTGAGGGCACCAACCTTCCATAGTAGACTTAAGACACCAGTCATTTGTACAAAAAAAAAGACAGAACTTTAACCTTGCATATCTCCTTAACGGAATAAGATTTTAAAGTAATTTCTTCATTCTGTTTCTGTTAAAGTCCTCTTTCATATAAGATGAACTTGCTTGACCCCTGAAGTAATCCTTTACAGAGGTTTCTAACTCGACTTCATGCGGCATCGTTGCATTTCACGTGTCTTCACACAGCTCAGTCACATCACACGTGCAACAAACATACTACATGCTAACCTACCAGTACCAGTTCAGCAAATATTACTGATTGCAGTTTTTGATCACTTCCGATTTTTCTTCATATTTTCCTTAAGTGAGTTATATTTTCACCGGGTATATAAAGTGTAACTTTAACGTTAAATCCATCTGATTGTTCGTTATACTCAGACAAAGCCTACATATCTGATATAAAGTGCTCGCTGCAAATCCTAGTGTGTAAGGCCTACCGTAGGTTGAAAGCTGTTACAGTAGAAACCCACTTCGAACGCCGATCAGGATCAGATGAAAATCAAGAAAATGTCTTTTTATTTCCTCGCACACATTTATTAGTGCAACCAACGGCACAGCAAGATTCCAGCATAATTATCTTACAAAAATAATCTTTTATAACAACATACAAATGTATGTTAGTCTAATGAAGTGTGCAGCAGACGACAGTGGTTTTGACCGACAAAATGGTGATGTAAACAAAGTCACGTGACCTCGTGACGTCAGCTGAATCACCCTAGTAGGAGCACACCTCCAAACATTAAAGGCATATTTTGTGGGTCCCTAGAAAGAAACTTGATACAATGTTTGGTGTTCAGGAGATATCATGTTTTAAGGTATGTGGGCATCTAGAGGCAACATTAACTTCATGGACATCTAGAGGCAACATTAGCTTTCACAGACCAGAAAAAAATCTACGGTTCCGACAGTTATAAGCACGAGAAAAACAGGAATTTTGCGGCAAGGAAATAACCAAGAGAAAAACTGGAATTTGGGGCAAGAAAAAAAACAACAATTCACTTAACAAACATGTTAAAAAAAAAAAAAAAAAGATAACAGTATATGTGCTCTAAAAATGTTCCTCATGTAATTGTGCAATGAATAGTACATTTAATTGCGAAAGAGGGCAGCATATAAAGATGTATTTACTACATTAATATTATTTCTGTCATGAGATTTTTTGTGGAAGATTTGCGACACCTTTATTCAGAACTGTGGGAAATTTGATAATTAATTCCAATTGAAATCAAATCTTTTAAAAATCATCATAGTAGCGAAATATTTTCATCAAGATTGGTTAAACAATGGCAAATTTACAGCATTTGTAAATTTTGTGATGTGCTTCGGGGCGACCTCGATATAATCTTTTGTAAATCCATTGTTTTTTTAATGTTTATCAAAATTCTTTGAAGTGGGACAGGGAATTCTGACCATATGTTTTCATTCTTTGCTATGCCCCGCAATCAAATTTTAGCATGAATAGACTTTCCTCTTTTTTTTTTCAGTGAATAAGATTTAGGAATGAAATTAAAAGATTTTGAGCTTTCCGCCCAGTCATCCATCAAAAATTTCGCATGAATTAAAAGCTAATCAAAATTTAAGCAGCCGTAACTCAAAAACTAAAATGTGCTTTTAATTGTTGATCTGGTATACTTTGTTATTCTACTGAGCTGCATTGAAGCAATCTCATTGGCCCATCAGAGCTGCAGTGAAGCAATCTCATTGGCCCATCAGAGCTGCATTGAAGCAATCTCATTGGCCCATCAGAGCTGCAGTGAAGCAATCTCATTGGCCCATCAGAGCTGCATTGAAGCAATCTCATTGGCCCATCAGAGCTGCATTGAAGCAATCTCATTGGCCCATCAGAGCTGCATTGAAGCAATCTCATTGGCCCATCAGAGCTGCAGTGAAGCAATCTCATTGGCCCATCAGAGCTACTAATTTAACTTCTGGTGCGGAGTTGGAATTAATTATAAAATTTCCCACGGTAGCGAATAAAGGGTTCGAAAATCTTCCCACGAAAAATGCGACAGAAATAATATTAATGTAGTGAATACATCTTTATATGCTCACTCTTCACAACTAATGTATTGTTCCCATGAATTCCGATGTTCCCATGGTTATAACCGCCTGAACCGTATATTGTTTTCAGCTTCATTGTGGTGTGGCTGATTGCTTTGGTGGAAATATGGGATTTATTACGTTCTGTTATTGTTTTGCTGTTCACATTGATGCCATTTGAATTATGTGATATGAAAGATGAAAATTTATTACAGTTAGAGAGAGTAAAAAAAACTTATGGTGTGGCTATTATTCACCTTTACACTTTATTTGGAAAATATTAACGCAGGTTTCAGTTGATTTAACCCTCTTTCTTACTTTCTTTGCGGTGTGTTTCTTGCCAGAATAATGAAGATTAACTCTGATGAAAATGGTCTCACCCAGTTGGATCCTTTATTCACCATCTATCCCCATGACAATGGTGACCACCCAATTAGCAATATCAATGAAGGCCATTTTGTTTCGGAGGGAGGGGACAATGAGGAAAGTCCTTTCAAACTTGGCTCATTACCTCATCTGGGAGGATTGTTCGAAGGCGTGTCAACCTGGATGAGATTGGTCTATCCTGCAATGTAAGCATTAAAAGATCTATGGTAGCAATAACCTGATGAAAATAGCAGAAACTTTCATCAAAACCGGTACAAAATTGACCATTTTACAGCATTTTGAATTTTTATTATTATTAGGAATTATTGAAATTTTGTGACATCGACGTGGAAAGCCAATGAAATTCCTTATGTTAACCTAATGCTTTTCAATCCTTTACCAACTTCATTTAAATGGGAGTGATTGAATATGACGAAGAGCTTATGAATGTCCGTTGTACTCCCAATGGGTTGCAGGAGAAAACAGTCTGGTCATTTTCACTGGCTGAAATTTAGGACAGAAATTGAAAGAATTACATTACAGATTTTGAGCTATCCTCTCTTTCATACATCATAACATTTACATATATTTACATAAATTCTTTTGCAAATTTTAAAGACTTCTGTTTAGAATTGAAAGATGTTTTGTTGAATGTAAAATCTCTACCGTCCATGTTCGTTTAAAGGAGACATCAAATCTGACTTTTGTCATCCTTTGCGATGGTAGAAGCAATGATTGTAAGTCATTTGCTTAAAGATTTTAGAAGCAATGATTGTAAGTCACTTGCCCACAGATGTCAAGATAACTTAGCATAGCATAGCAAGGTTTAATGTCCCACAAGCATCCAGTGCTGGACATTGTATCAAGATGGCCACGGCCTTTGATAACCAGTTGTGAACTCACTGGTTGCAGACCCACCAGGATACGAACCCAGGACGTGCGGGTGAGAGAAGTAAGCACTAACCACTCCACCACGGAGGTCTGTTAATTTATATGGGAGCAGCCATTTTCTTTATACCCCCTTTGAAAAATAACACTATCAACACAGTTCTTGTTATACTATAATTCCTTATTTGGTTAAATATTGTGCATTTTAAGCTTATCTAATGCTGTAAAAGGGTATATTTCTAACTGATTGTGATAGAACTTTTTGCAGTTTTCACACTTTTTTGCACATTTTAAACAATTTGAAGGAGGTCAAACAAGTCCATCTTATATGAAAGAGGGCTTCAAAAGAAACAAAATAGTGCAGAAAGCATTCAAAAATCTTATTCCGTTAAGGAGAGATCTAAGTTTAAATTTTGGTGTCATTTCATACATGAATTATTTTTCATTTTTAGAAAATGATCAAACTTTGATCGGCAATAAGTCAAAAGACTAACTAAATATCCAATTCACAGAATTTAAAGACGATTTAAAGAATGTTATAAACGCTGATAAAAATGGTAAAATGCTGTCCATATGTATGCTTTACAATTTACTAAGATATTAATTTTTTGAAGCGCTGATTGACACAATCTTTTTGAACACTTTTTTCCAGAGAATATACAGCTTAGATTTTGAGAATCAACTTGACCTCCTTGTGTCGACCTCAGTGGCTGCAGATCAGTTTTGTCCATCTGTGGATGCATATGTACGATTCCATGACAACGACACGGGAGATGTTTTGAAGATTGTGGACCTGGAAGAGGGCTGGGATGATGTGAGTATCAGTTTCCTTTCTGTGCGGCGATTGCTCTAGAAAATCATTACTTGATCTGTTCCTGAAAGATCTCTTTAACCAATTCTAGGTTTAATGTTCTTTGAATTTTGAAAGCAGTATGTGTAATTTTCAAGTTATGAGAAATAAAATTTTGATACTTTTTTAATATATTGAAAAAATGTGATGTTTGAAGAGGAAAAGACCTCAAAATGCTTTCTCTTTTTGCTTTTTCTTTATATTTCTTTCCTTAAATTCAGACCTTGAAAATGTTTAAAATGCCTTCTCCAGCTTGAGATTGGTTCATTAGAATTATCTTCCCTTTTTCAAAAGAAATGGTAGAGGGTTAAAAAACAATGGATTTACATAAGAAATAAAGAGTATGTCCCGTTCATCACAAGACTATTAAACACAAAAGTTGCATATTTGCACGAAAATCTTCAAAAAGCTGTAAAATGACCAAGATTGACCAATTTTAATGAAATATTTTGCTTTCTTTGTTTTTTAGTGGATTTTAAATCAATTTAGTTAATGTAGTCTCTCATTGTCCATATACCTGTAACGGTACATACATGCGTAGCTCTAGGCAACATGCGTAGCTCTAGGCACCATGCGTAGCTCTAGGCAACATGCGTAGCGCTAGGCAACATGCGTAGCTCTAGGCAACATGCGTAGCTCTAGGCAACATGCGTAGCTCTAGGCAACATGCGTAGCTCTAGGCAACATGCGTAGCTCTAGGCAACATGCGTAGCTCTAGGCAACATGCGAGCTCTAGGCAACATGCGTAGCTCTAGGCACATGCGTAGCTCTAGGCAACATGCGTAGCTCTCAGGCAACATGCGTAGCGCTAGGCAACATGCGTAGCTCTAGGCAACATGCGTAGCTCTAGGCAACATGCGTAGTTTCTAGGCAACATGCGAGCTCTAGGCAACATGCGTAGCTCTAGGCAACATGCGTAGCTGTAGGCAACATGCGTAGCTGTAGGCAACATGCGTAGCTGTAGGCAACATGCGTAGCTGTAGGCAACATGCGTAGCTGTAGGCAACATGCGTAGCTGTAGGCAACATGCGTAGCTGTAGGCAACATGCGTAGCTCTAGGCAACATGCGTAGCTCTAGGCAACATGCGTAGCTCTAGGCAACATGCGTAGCTCTAGGCAACATGCGTAGCTCTAGGCAACATGCGTAGCTCTAGGCAACATGCGTAGCTCTAGGCAACATGCGTAGCTCTAGGCAACATGCCTAGCTCTAGGCAACATGCCTAGCTCTAGGCAACATGCGTAGCTCTAGGCAACACAAGCTAAATTGCTCTATGAAATATATTCAAACCATGGAAATAGCAAAAAATAATCAAAATTGGTTAAAAAATGACCTTTTTGCAGTGTTTTGAAATCTTAGGCATAAATATGCAAATTTGTGACGTATTACAGGTGACCTCGGTATTTTCTTTTGTAAATTCCTTGTTTTTTAATTGTTTTAATTGAGTTTTTATCATACCCCAATCAAATATTAGCAGGTAGACTTTCCTGAGATTTAGGAAATTGAGAGAATGACATCAAAGATTTTGTGCTGTTTGTTTAGTCATCAAAAATACACACAATGAAGCATAATTTATAATATATTATAACTCAAAAATTAAAAATGCTATTTTCAAATTTTAAAAACTGATCTGCTCATCTTTATTACTCTTTTAAAAATTATACACATTTCTACATATTCAAGGTTTCCTCTTTATTTTCTTATTATTTCTTATTTATTTAAATATTTTTTTATTCATTTATGCAAATTTTCAAACAGACACAATTACATTTAACAAGACAATTATATAGACGGTCAACGATAGTAGAATGGGACGAAGTATAGACGGTCAACGATAGTAGAATGGGACGAAGTATAGACGGTCAACGATAGTAGAATGGGACGAAGTATAGACGGTCAACGATAGTAGAATGGGACAAAGTATAGATGGTCAGCTATAGTAGAATGGGACAAAGTATAGACGGTCAACGATAGTAGAATGGGACAAAGTATAGACGGTCAACGATAGTAGAATGGGACGAAGTATAGACGGTCAACGATAGTAGAATGGGACGAAGTATAGACGGTCAACGATAGTAGAATGGGAGTATAGACGGTCAACGATAGTAGAATGGGACGAAGTATAGACGGTCAACGATAGTAGAATGGGACGAAGTATAGACGGTCAACGATAGTAGAATGGGACGAAGTATAGACGGTCAACGATAGTAGAATGGGACAAAGTATAGACGGTCAACGATAGTAGAATGGGACAAAGTATAGACGGTCAACAATAGTAGAATGGGACGAAGTATAGACGGTCAACGATAGTAGAATGGGACAAAGTATAGACGGTCAACGATAGTAGAATGGGACGAAGTATAGACGGTCAACGATAGTAGAATGGGACGAAGTATAGACGGTCAACGATAGTAGAATGGGACAAAGTATAGACGGTCAACAATAGTAGAATGGGATAAACTTTGGAACAACTAAGATATCTTAGACAAAACTTACTGTACTGATGGATTTTAAGTGGTCTCATTATTTACCCCACAAAGTTTGAAGATTAGTTTTGCTGGGACGAAATTATAAGCAACAGAGCAAGTCATGATATTATATGGAAGAAATATACGATTTTCACAGAAGTAGGTTACTATGTAGGTTTTAGGGAAAATCAAAATATGGCTCTGGATATATTTTTACTCTAATTGCAGAAAAATTTGCTCTTCTGGCAAACAATCTTCTGTTGTTATAAAAGTACTGCCTTTTGATGTGCAAACAAATTCATCAAATTCTGTTTTTTGTGCCATCTGAAAATAAACTTGTTCATTATCCGTTAAGGATTTATGGTTCTTATCTGTTAAGGAGATATTCAAGTTTAAAGCTCTATCTTATCTGAAAGGTCACCCTTCCTATGCCCCTGCTCTTGGTCATCATCATCACCAAAAATGGGGAATCCGGACCCTCCCCCCATTCACCTTGTTTGTATCTTTGCATGCTGGGTGCAACCCACTTTTACTCTGTTACTCAACCTGACTATCAGCCCAAAAATCTTGATAATATTAGAGATTTTTGAAATTCTGATTGTTTAATTTTCTGCATCAGAAAACATTGATTTGTTTACTGCATCTGTATTTGAACTGGCACATTTGACTGAATGCCGCAGTGCTGTTAAACATCAACAAACCAAACCTGTATCTAAGCTGTGTTTGCCATTGAATTAATACATTGTAATTTTGTATTCCACTCATCTCTTTTATTTGATTTATTGATTTCCACACTTATATAAATGGTACTTACAAATTACAAGATGATTGGGGGAGGAGATCTGAACAAGCTGTTGCTCTTACAAAGCAGACCCTTTATGCAAACAAATAAAGAAATATAAGATTTGAATAACGGTAAAAAACTAAATTGTTCACGGAAGAACGCCATTTGCAAGTGGTAGTTTGTCTAAACTTGGTAACTCTGTTATCTGGAGATATCCCAATGAGCAACACAGTGTGATAAAAGCAAAATGTATCAGTCAAAAGTTTCAGCTTGCAAGCGATACAAATTTTGGGTTCTTGTCCCCACCAACAGATAATGCTTCTCTCCCTCCTACCCCACCCATGACTGGTCAGCTCAATTGGTAGAGCACCCCGAGACATTACCTGCTTCCCTCTTGTTGGTGATCAGTATAAGGGATTAGAGCAGGGTGATAGTACCTAATTGGACCAGGATAATAGTACCTGATTGCTTTTACAGCTTCTGTGTCGTGATGGCTGCGTGCTTGAGAATACTTCCCGGGGACTTGATTGAAGTGTTTCATATTGTGAGACCATGGTACATAAAGCTTGAGCGCTTTGAGGCCTTACCATAATGCACTGTATAAAACGATGTAATATTATTTTTATAATAAAGAAATGAGAAAACCACTAGTTGATTGTTTATCAGATGATAAATTTCCCAATTGAAGCTTTAATATTCCTAACGTTTCTTTCAGACGTATTCACACTCTTTGATGGCAGATCTCGACACATTGGTCCACGTCTATACAGACAGTGACAAGCACCGCTGTGTGATCTATCGACTCAACAGAGCGCTGGAAAGCACCGAGTCATCAGGATCAATTGACAAAAGCGATTCTGGAGACTGAGGAATGATCTGATTGGTCTGATGTAGAGGAATGATCTGATTGGTCCGGTGTAGAGGAATGATCTGATTAGTCCGGTGTAGAGGAATGATCTGATTGGTCTAGTGTTAAGGAATGGTCTGATCGGTTTAGTGTTAAGGAATGGTCTGATTGGTCTGGTGTAGAGGAATGATCTGATTGGTCTAGTGTTAAGGAATGGTCTGATCGGTTTAGTGTTAAGGAATGGTCTGATTGGTCTGGTGTAGAGGAATGATCTGATTGGTCTAGTGTTAAGGAATGGTCTGACCGGTTTAGTGTTAAGGAATGGTCTGATTGGTCTAGTGTTGAGGTACGATCTGATTGTCTAGTGTAGAGGAATATATAGTTTATACTCACATGAGCTCGTTTTGTAGCAAGCTCAGTGGTCAAGCTACATGGAGCAGGTTGGTTGTTTGGGTTTAAAGGAATATTCCTGTGAATTTCCATATAAATATGATAGACTATTGAAGAAACATTTTGGTATAAAATTCATGTTGATATCTTTTCCATTTTGATTTGTATACAATAGAAATTTAAAAGATATTTTTAATTAGTTAAAAAAATACTAAATTAATTTCACATCAATGCTATTTTGTTTGTGTATATATTAATCTGTAATTTATTCTATGTATCCATGCTTTTTGTTTGTATAAATCATGATGATTTTTCTGTAATGTGAATGTGGAAAATCAAAATAAATGAAATCAATTTAAAGCAATGTAGTTTTAATTAGTAAAGGTTAATCCAATTTTCACTAGAATGCATTAAGGGAGCCCTATCTTGGTCGAAAAGCGAGGACATCGTTTTTTGCAAAGTCATGGGAATTTTTTAATTACACCGGTCTAATTTTAGGGTCTATTCCACATATCCATGCTTTTGGTTTGTATAAATCATGATGATTTGGGTGTAATATGAATATAGAAAACAAAATTAGTTAAATGAAATTTAAAATATGTATTTTTTTAATTGGTAAAAGCTCATCCAATTTTCAATAAGATGCATTAACGGAGCTCTAGGTCGAAAAGAGAGGACATCGTTTTTGTCAAGTCATGGGAATTTTTGAATAACAGGTCTTATTTTGATACTCGTTTTGTCAGGGGCGGATAGCTCTATAGGTTGCATAGGCTGAAGCCTAAGGCCTAGGGTCTTGGGAGCCGCAAAAATTAGATGTATAAAATCATGCTCTAAAATTCTTTGAAAAGAATTCAGAATTACAATTTGCAACATTTTTGGGCTGCAGTCAAGTCATGAATAATTTCCAAACAATCAATTTTGCACAAATGATCTGACTCGATGTGCATCAAGGGGAAGTAGTTCAACTTGTCAGCTGTCATTCTTGACAGTTAATAACCACTATGCAGACTAATAACTGTGGATTCACGGACTATGGTAGACCATGATTAAAAAAAAAAAAACAATGAGTAAGTGAACTTTTATAGGGTTAAGAGATCATGGTTTACAGTAAAAGTCATAATGCATGAAAAATTGTATAGTTTATTTACATACATACACAATAGGCTTTTATACCTACCATTAAGACCACAGTGCTTCCATTCAAGTTCTCCGGCTGCCAACGAATGAACTTTGACTTGACTGGGCCAGGACGGGAATGAATGAACACCTCGTTTTCATGCTTCTCTTCTCGAGCAGAACCAGACAGGGGGTGACTGTCCTGCCATTGGGACCGACAGCTTATTTTCCCCTCCGAAGGAGGGTCTTGGCCATTCAACCGTTGTCACTTTTCTTAACAGCTAAAAGAGGAGATGAAATGCTTCCACTTTGATGTTTGGCCTATCTGTCTGCATAGCTGTGGCAAAATCGAGTTAGACCTAACCAAAGCTTGAACCCAGAACTTAAGCATCTCAGTCATGTACTCTGCCAACAGAGCTACCTATTTTCCCTAATTTACAGATGGGCCTGGTAATACAGACTCGGTCTAAGGCCAATAAATGCTTAATCCGCCAACTGCGTGTTGTTCAAAAATTACTTCAGTATTGATTAGAAATAATGAGCATTGACTTAGATGGTTTTCTCCTACTGGTCAAGTAGCATTGACTTAGATGGTGTCCTCCTACTGGTCAAGTAGCATTGACTTAGATGCTGTCCTCCTTCTGGTCAAGTAGCATTGATTTAGATGGTGTCCTTCTACTGGTCAAGTAGCATCGACTTAGATGGTGTCCTCCTACTGGTCAAGTAGCATCGACTTAGATGGTGTCCTCTTACTGTAGCATTGACTTAGATGGTGTCCTTCTACTGGTCAAGTAGCATTGACTTAGATGGTGTCCTCTTACTGTAGCATTGACTTAGATGGTGTCCTTCTACTGGTCAAGTAGCATTGACTTAGATGGTGTCCTCCTACTGGTCAAGTAGCATTGACTTAGATGGTGTCCTTCTACTGGTCAAGTAGCATTGACTTAGATGGTGTCCTTCTACTGGTCAAGTAGCATTGACTTAGATGGTGTCCCTTCTACTGGTCAAGTAGCATTGACTTAGATGGTGTCCTCTACTGGTCAAGTAGCATTGACTTAGATGGTGTCCTCCTACTGGTCAAGTAGCATTGACTTAGATGGTGTCCTCCTACTGGTCAAGTAGCATTGACTTAGATGGTGTCCTTCTACTGGTCAAGTAGCATTGACTTAGATGGTGTCCTTCTACTGGTCAAGTAGCATTGACTTAGATGGTGTCCTCCTACTGGTCAAGTAGCATTGACTTAGATGGTGTCCTCCTACTGGTCAAGTAGCATTGACTTAGATGCTGTCCTCCTACTGGTCAAGTAGCATTGACTTAGATGGTGTCCTTCTACTGGTCAAGTAGCATCGACTTAGATAGTGTCCTCCTACTGGTCAAGTAGCATTGACTTAGATGGTGTCCTCCTACTGGTCAAGTAGCATCGACTTAGATGGTGTCCTCTTACTGTAGCATTGACTTAGATGGTGTCCTCCTACTGGCCAAGTAGCATCGACTTAGATGGTGTCCTCTTACTGTAGCATCGACTTAGATGGTGTCCTCTTACTGTAGCATTGACTTAGATGCTGTCCTCCTACTGGTCAAGTAGCATTGACTTAGATGGTGTCCTTCTACTGGTCAAGTAGCATTGACTTAGATGGTGTCTGGTCAAGTAGCATTGACTTAGATGGTGTCCTCCTACTGGTCAAGTAGCATTGACTTAGATGGTGTCCTCCTACTGGTCAAGTAGCATTGACTTAGATGCTGTCCTCCTACTGGTCAAGTAGCATTGACTTAGATGGTGTCCTTCTACTGGTCAAGTAGCATTGACTTAGATGGTGTCCTCCTACTGGTCAAGTAGCATTGACTTAGATGGTGTCCTTCTACTGGTCAAGTAGCATTGACTTAGATGGTGTCCTTCTACTGGTCAAGTAGCATTGACTTAGATGGTGTCCTCCTACTGGTCAAGTAGCATTGACTTAGATGCTGTCCTCCTACTGGTCAAGTAGCATTGACTTAGATGCTGTCCTCCTACTGGTCAAGTAGCATTGACTTAGATGGTGTCCTTCTACTGGTCAAGTAGCATTGACTTAGATGGTGTCCTTCTACTGGTCAAGTAGCATTGACTTAGATGGTGTCCTTCTACTGGTCAAGTAGCATTGACTTAGATGGTGTCCTTCTACTGGTCAAGTAGCATTGATTTAGATGGTGTCCTTCTACTGGTCAAGTAGCATTGACTTAGATGCTGTCCTCCTTCTGGTCAAGTAGCATTGACTTAGATGGTGTCCTCCTACTGGTCAAGTAGCATTGACTTAGATGGTGTCCTCTTACTGTAGCATTGACTTAGATGGTGTCCTCCTACTGGCCAAGTAGCATCGACTTAGATGGTGTCCTCCTACTGGCCAAGTAGCATTGACTTAGATGGTGTCCTCCTACTGGTCAAGTAGCATTGACTTAGATGCTGTCCTCCTACTGGTCAAGTAGCATCGACTTAGATGCTGTCCTCCTACTGGTCAAGTAGCATTGACTTAGATGGTGTCCTCCTACTGGTCAAGTAGCATTGACTTAGATGCTGTCCTTCTACTGGTCAAGTAGCATTGACTTAGATGGTGTCCTTCTACTGGTCAAGTAGCATTGACTTAGATGGTGTCCTCCTACTGGTCAAGTAGCATTGACTTAGATGGTGTCCTCCTTCTGGTCAAGTAGCATTGACTTAGATGCTGTCCTCCTATGGTGTCCTCCTACTGGTCAAGTAGCATTGACTTAGATGGTGTCCTCCTACTGGTCAAGTAGCATTGACTTAGATGCTGTCCTCCTACTGGTCAAGTAGCATTGACTTAGATGGTGTCCTTCTACTGGTCAAGTAGCATTGACTTAGATGGTGTCCTCCTACTGGTCAAGTAGCATTGACTTAGATGCTGTCCTCCTTCTGGTCAAGTAGCATTGACTTAGATGCTGTCCTCCTACTGGTCAAGTAGCATTGACTTAGATGCTGTCCTCCTACTGGTCAAGTAGCATTGACTTAGATGCTGTCCTCCTACTGGTCAAGTAGCATTGACTTAGATGGTGTCCTTCTACTGGTCAAGTAGCATTGACTTAGATGGTGTCCTTCTACTGGTCAAGTAGCATCGACTTAGATGGTGTCCTCCTACTGGTCAAGTAGCATTGACTTAGATGGTGTCCTTCTACTGGTCAAGTAGCATTGACTTAGATGGTGTCCTCCTTCTGGTCAAGTAGCATTGACTTAGATGCTGTCCTCCTACTGGTCAAGTAGCATTGACTTAGATGGTGTCCTTCTACTGGTCAAGTAGCATTGACTTAGATGGTGTCCTCCTACTGGTCAAGTAGCATCGACTTAGATGGTGTCCTTCTACTGGTCAAGTAGCATCGACTTAGATAGTGTCCTCCTACTGGTCAAGTAGCATTGACTTAGATGGTGTCCTCCTTCTGGTCAAGTAGCATTGACTTAGATGCTGATGGTGTCCTCCTACTGGTCAAGTAGCATTGACTTAGATGGTGTCCTCCTACTGGTCAAGTAGCATTGACTTAGATGCTGTCCTCCTACTGGTCAAGTAGCATTGACTTAGATGGTGTCCTTCTACTGGTCAAGTAGCATCGACTTAGATGGTGTCCTCCTACTGGTCAAGTAGCATTGACTTAGATGCTGTCCTCCTTCTGGTCAAGTAGCATTGATTTAGATGGTGTCCTTCTACTGGTCAAGTAGCATCGACTTAGATGGTGTCCTTCTACTGGTCAAGTAGCATTGATTTAGATGGTGTCCTTCTACTGGTCAAGTAGCATCGACTTAGATGGTGTCCTCCTATGGTGTCCTCCTTCTGGTCAAGTAGCATTGACTTAGATGCTGTCCTCCTATGGTGTCCTCCTACTGGTCAAGTAGCATTGACTTAGATGGTGTCCTCCTACTGGTCAAGTAGCATTGACTTAGATGCTGTCCTCCTACTGGTCAAGTAGCATTGACTTAGATGGTGTCCTTCTACTGGTCAAGTAGCATCGACTTAGATGGTGTCCTCCTACTGGTCAAGTAGCATTGACTTAGATGCTGTCCTCCTTCTGGTCAAGTAGCATTGATTTAGATGGTGTCCTTCTACTGGTCAAGTAGCATTGACTTAGATGGTGTCCTTCTACTGGTCAAGTAGCATTGACTTAGATGCTGTCCTCCTTCTGGTCAAGTAGCATTGATTTAGATGGTGTCCTTCTACTGGTCAAGTAGCATCGACTTAGATGGTGTCCTCCTACTGGTCAAGTAGCATTGACTTAGATGCTGTCCTCCTTCTGGTCAAGTAGCATTGATTTAGATGGTGTCCTTCTACTGGTCAAGTAGCATTGACTTAGATGGTGTCCTCCTACTGGTCAAGTAGCATTGACTTAGATGCTGTCCTCCTTCTGGTCAAGTAGCATTGATTTAGATGGTGTCCTTCTACTGGTCAAGTAGCATCGACTTAGATGGTGTCCTCTTACTGTAGCATTGACTTAGATGGTGTCCTCCTACTGGTCAAGTAGCATTGACTTAGATGCTGTCCTCCTTCTGGTCAAGTAGCATTGATTTAGATGGTGTCCTTCTACTGGTCAAGTAGCATCGACTTAGATGGTGTCCTTCTACTGGTCAAGTAGCATTGATTTAGATGGTGTCCTCCTATGGTGTCCTCCTACTGGTCAAGTAGCATTGATTTAGATGGTGTCCTTCTACTGGTCAAGTAGCATCGACTTAGATGGTGTCCTCCTTCTGGTCAAGTAGCATTGACTTAGATGCTGTCCTCCTACTGGTCAAGTAGCATCGACTTAGATGGTGTCCTCCTACTGGTCAAGTAGCATCGACTTAGATGGTGTCCTCCTACTGGTCAAGTAGCATTGACTTAGATGGTGTCCTTCTACTGGTCAAGTAGCATCGACTTAGATGGTGTCCTCCTACTGGTCAAGTAGCATTGATTTAGATGGTGTCCTTCTACTGGTCAAGTAGCATTGATTTAGATGGTGTCCTTCTACTGGTCAAGTAGCATTGACTTAGATGGTGTCCTTCTACTGGTCAAGTAGCATCGACTTAGATGGTGTCCTCTTACTGTAGCATTGACTTAGATGGTGTCCTCCTACTGGTCAAGTAGCATTGATTTAGATGGTGTCCTTCTACTGGTCAAGTAGCATTGACTTAGATGGTGTCCTTCTACTGGTCAAGTAGCATTGACTTAGATGGTGTCCTCTTACTGTAGCATTGACTTAGATGGTGTCCTCCTACTGGTCAAGTAGCATTGACTTAGATGGTGTCCTTCTACTGGTCAAGTAGCATTGATTTAGATGGTGTCCTCCTATGGTGTCCTCCTACTGGTATGAAGGACCATTAGTTCGAAATAAAGCCCAATAGTCCAAAGGCTCAATAGTCAAACTTATTCAGTATATTACTTGAATGCCAAAGTTCACTTTACCACATAGATATGAACCATGTAAATATATCTTCGCAGAACAACATTGCATACAAGGGTGTAAATCGTGGAGGTGTCATTAGGGAGTGCCATATTGCGACGTGTTGATAGCAACGTGATTTCTATTCTTTTCTCTCAAACTTTTCATTCCGATACACTTTACCTTGCACTTTACCACCTAAATTTTTGTTTTGTATCTTCATTTTGCGGGATTCTCTCTCTGTGGATAAGTATCTGCTTTCGGTGAGACAGTTCTTTTGATTTTTTCCCCTTTTGTTGTGACCAGACTTTCACGCCCTATCGGTACCTGTACAGCGATTCTCCTGTAGTAGTTCCGCGATTTGTTTTCTAGTTGACTCGTCTCTGACAGGTCTCTCGGCCTGTTTTTCCCCATCATAACGAAACGCTTCCGCCTTGACCCCCCGCCCCCTTCCGTGACCCACCTGCTACCTCCACTGACCATTCTTTAGCCCCAGTCCTCAAAATTATAAACATACAGGCCACCAATAAACCAGAAAGTTTCAAAAGAGTTTCCCCTTTTGTTCATACACAAGACGCTCCACGGCCTTGTCGGTACCCTCCCCAAGGTCTCTGCCCTCAGATCCGGCGATCTCCTGGTGAACTGCACCAGGGACACTCAAGCCACCACCCTCCTCACCACCAAAACCCTAGCTAATACTGGTATTGACGTTACAGAGTTACCCCTCCCTCCTCCACCGTTACCTGAACTCCAGTAAAGGCGTCATTAGGACTAGAGACCTTGCCTACTTGATTGATGAAAACCTCGTTGAGGAACTTGCCAACCAACATGTTACTAAAGCCCATCGTCTCGTACTCGAGAGAGACAGTGCCAACACACCCACCAATACCAATACCCATGCCGGCTACCTGAGAATCCCAGTCGCCCCTCCGTTGTCATAAGTGCCAGAGGTATGACTATGGTAAAAAAAGACTGCCGCAGCCAAGTGCGCTGTGGCAAGTGTGAAGCTCCGGACCATGATAGCGCCTCCTGTACCAACACTCCATTCTGCACCTATTGCGACGGTACTCACCCAGCCAACCATCCCTTCTTAAAAGACTGTCCCACCTGGCTTCAGGAAAAGCAGATTACCAACCTGAAAACCCTTAATCCCAACATCACTTACCCGGAGGCAAGGAAGCAATTCCTCGCTTCCCTCCACACCAATCCTTCCTATTCGAACGCAGTCTCCTTTGATACCAATACCGCCCCCTAACACAACTAAAACTGACTCACATGCCCAAACCGACCTCAACTGGCTCTTACCCAGTCCTAAGCCCATCACCATTGTCAACAACCCAACCACACCCATTACCCAAACCACATCCACCACCACTTCTCTTCCCAAGCTTCCTTCTATAAGACCCTCCTCCGTCCTTTACCCAACACCTCTAATGCCATCAAACTCAAGCCAACCTGGCTAACAAACATCAAACAAACAAACAACCAATCAACAAACAGCCCACCATTCAAACCCACACGTATGACACTGAAGAGAGCATGGATTGTTCGATTGCCGAACACTTTTCGTCCACCTTTCAAAAACAACCGCTTCCAAAGAAACAGGGACAGATCCAAAGAAAACCTCAGACCCATCAGATCTTCCTCCAGATAACCCCCTATCTCCTTATGGCGTGGAGCACAAACAATTACAATAACACCCACAACATTATACAATGAAACAGGAGTCTTAAGGCCAATTCTGAAGAAATTAACCCACTGGCCACCACCTTCAACCCGGTCGTCTTCTGCCTACAAGAGACCTTGAACACCACTGATCATTATTCCTTCAACAACTGCGCTTGCTACCATAAACATCAAGTGGACGCCAAAAGGGCCTGTGGGGCGTCTCCATTCTCGTTATACACGATATCCCACACAGCCCTGTTCATGTCAACACCGACCTTTATACCATCTGTATGTCTATCTCCCTCCACATAACCTTCACTCTTTTCAATATCTATCTCCCCCCGACGCCAACGTTTAGCCAACCAGCCTTAACAACCTCATCCTTCAGCTCCCCCCCCCCCCTTCATGGTGACTTCAACGCTAACTACCCTTTATGGGGCTCCAACACCACCCCCAGAGGCAAGCTTGTCGAAATCACTCTCCGACAGCACAGCCTCTCCTTGCTCAACACTAGCTCCCCGACCTACCTTCACCCTGCTACAGGCTCCCTCACCTGTACTGATCTGTTCCCCCAACCTCCATGATTTTAGCTGGAAGGTCACTACTGATCTCTGTGGTAGTGATCATTACCCTCTTCTTATTCACTCAAACCTTCAAACTCCCACAGACCACACCCTTAATTGGAATCTTCAGAAGGCCGACTGGCTCCTTTTCGAAACCCTCTGCGACTCGCACCTCTTCCCCTATCTCCTCGAGGGTTAAGATCCCATGTCATACTTCAGTAACATCGCCACCTGCTCCATTTCCAAAACCCCCTAGCCACCCCAACCCCTGGTTCACTGATGACTGCAAAACCTCCATCAAGAACAGGAAAGGGCCCTCAGGACTTCAAAACTAACCCAAACACCCACAAACTCGACCTCTTTCGCATCAGCCGTGCCAAAGCCAGGCGCACTATCTAGGACAGTAAAACCCAACACTTGGAACAACTCTATCTATTCTCTCACCACCAACACCCCCATTAAGAAGATTTGGAGACAAATGTTTAACAGCTTCCACGGCAGGGTGGGCAAGTCTCCCATCTCTCCTGAAATGGTAACCTTCTCACTGCAAAAAATGACATCGTTTACCACCTCGCCGCCTCTTTCAGTAACACCTCGTCCTCGGCCAACTACCCCCAAAGCTTTCAAAACCAAAAAAGCTCGCGATGATGCCCGGAGTATCACCTTTCCCTCCGACAACAACGAGAGCTACAATATCTCACCTTTTATCTCACCCTTTCTAAATTAAACTTAGCATCCCCTACCAGTTCCTGAAACACCTACCCAACAAGGCCACCATTACCCTATTCACTATCTTCAACCACATTTGATCCTCGTCTTTCTCCTACCTGGAGGACACCTATCATCACCCTATCCCCAAATCGGGGAAGAACAATACCAACCCCTCGAGCTACCGTACCATCGCCCTCACCTGCTGTCTATGTAAATTTATGGAAAGGATCATTAACCAGAGGCTAAACTGGTTCTTTGAGACCAACATAATCCTCTTCCCTTACCAAAGCGGCTTGGACTTGTTAATTACGCTCGACACCGCTATTCAGGAATCCTTTTGCAAAAACTCGACACCGCTATTCAGGAATCCTTTGCAAAAAAGGAATTCCTCATTTCGATCTTTTTCGAACTACTTGGAAATACGGCATTATCTGCAAACTTTACACCATCGGCTTCAGAGGCCACCTCACCATCTTTATTCAAAACTTCCTTTCACCCAAGCAGTTCTCAGTTCGTATTGGCCACACCCTCTCCAACCCCTACCCCCAATAAGAGGGCGTCCTTTAAGGCAGCATCATCTCCCCCACTCTCTTCAATCTGAGAATTAACGACATCGCGGACAACCTTGGCCCCAACATCAAACGTGCCCACTACTTGGACGACTTCACCATCTTCGACTCCTCCCCTAGCTTTCCTCTTGTCGAAAATAGGCTCCCACTCGGCTTCAAGGCTGGTGCAACAATAATGGTTTTAAATTCTCCAAAGACAAGACAGTCTACATGCACTTCTGTCATTCCAACAACCACCACCTCAATCCGAACCTCGTGCTCAATGGCAATGGTATCCCTAAAGTTGAACACACTGAGTTTCTGGGTTTAAGTCTAGACCCCAAGCTCTCCTTGAAGCAACATCACCAACCTGAAACAGAAATGCAACAGCTCCCTCAACATTCTCCGCCTCCTCTCCAACACCACTTGGGGTGCGAACTGCCGTGTTCTCCTCAAAATCTTTAGGCTCACCATTCGTGCCAAGCTTGACTACGGCAATATTGTCTACTGTGTCGAGTACAACTCTTACCTCAACCACATCAACATCATCCAAAATGAAGCCCTCAGGCTTTGTCTGCTCCTCCCCAATCACCAGCCTTCATGTTGAAGCCAACGAACCCCCTTTCTGCTAAGGTGTGGAAAGCTTAGCATCTCCTATGCTTTTAAAGTCCTCACCAACACCCAGAACCCTGTTTACAACCTCATTAGGTACCCCAATTTCTCCACCCTCTATGGTAGGACTAAAACCCTATCCCCTCCCTTCAGCTTACGCATCAAATCAGACCTCCTCCATCTCGGCATCAACCCCGCCACTATTGGCACCTTCTCCTGGCCCACTTTTCCTCCCTGAGCCACCCTTTCCTTCTATCCACCTGGGCCTCTCTACTCATCTCAAAACCCAAACCAACCCTAACCTCTTCATCAATCTCCACAACCAAATCAAAGACCAACTCTCAAACTACACCTCCATCTTTATTGATGGCTCCAAGGAAGGCAACAAGACAGCTGCTGCTGCCGTCATCCAAGACATCACCCTCAGTAAGAGGCTTCCCAACTACTCGTCCATATCTTCTCGGCCGAGGCTAAGGCCATCTTCCTCGCCCTCAACTTTATTGAGTTTTGTCGGTCAAAACCACTGTCGTCTGCTGTACACTTAATTAGACTTACATACGTTTGCATGTTGTTATATACAACTATTTTTGCAAGTTAATTATGTTGGAATCTTGCTGTGCCGTTGCTTGCACTAATAGATGTGTGTGGGGAATAAAAAGATATTTTCTCGATTGTCATCTGATCCTCTTTGACGTTCGAGGTGGGTTTCTGCTGTACGACGCAGCGGCTTTCAACCCGGGCTTTCAACCTATGGTAGGCCTTACACACTAGGATTTGCAGCGAGCATTTTTTATCAGGTATGTAGGCTTGTCTAAGTATAACGAACAATCAGATGGAGTTAACGTTAAAGTTACTCTTCGTATACTCAGTGAAAATATAACTTGCTTGAGGAAAATATGAAGAAAAATCGGAAGCGAGCAAAAAATTGCAATCAGTAAATTCGCTGAACTGGTACTGGTAGGTTACCAAGTATTTTTTGTTGTTGTACGTGTGAAGTGACTGGGCTGTGTGAATACGCGTGAAACGCAACGATGCCGCTGCCCGGCAAAATGGAGTCTAGTTGAGTTAGAGTCACGTGATAAAATCTCTCTATTGATAAACTGATTTTGATTATTAGTTAGAACATTTTACTATATTCTCATGATAAAGGAAACAGATTGGGGAAAAACCAAAGTTAATATCATATTCCTATAAGAAGTTATTGAATTTTAATCTCTGCGTAAAAGAGATTGTTGGTCTGAGGCAAAGTCATCATTATGATGTCATCACAGCACTTCTATGCCATTCTTTATTTATTTCTTTGAAAATTAATTTTGTATGTTCTAAATGATTGTTTGTTTTTTTTGTTCAAAAATTATAACAGATAGTGTAAAATAAAATTTACAATAATGTTTTGCAAACTGTTCTCGTAACTTATATTTGACTTATGAAAAATATTAATTTTCAAAAAAATACATACAAACTAGTGCAAAAAGTGATGTGATGACATCATGATTTCAACTCGATACAAAAGTCGTTTTGGGCAAGAAAATCTTTAAAGTTCAATCACTTCTTCTTTATTTGAGGATTGAGATATCAACATATTTTTTTACCAATCTGGTTCTTAAATTTTTCTCTATCAGATACATAAAAATGAAATTCCATGGGAATATTTCTTTAACTTATACAAGGATATTTTGGATTTTCTTGCATCGAAACCGGGGTATATAACTATAAACAATGCGTATCGCACTCAGAAACGTTTGTGCTTGCGTTCTTAAAACCGATATAGCAGTGTTAAGGCTAAGAAGCGCGCCAATCGCTTTAGTTGCTGGGTGGGAGCTAGAGGGGTTTGGCTTATAGGGCACGTGGGTCTGGTGTAATCTGTTCTATGAGTCATTGGATCACGAGTGCAGACCCGCAGGTACCCTACGGATGGAAATAGTATATTTATATATATATATATATATATATATATATATATATATATATATATATATATATATATATATATATATATATATATATATATATATATATATATATATATATATATATATATATATATATATATATATATATATATATATATATATATATATATATATATATATATATATATATATATATATATATATATACATACATATATATATATATATATATATATATATATATATATATATATATATATATATATATATATATATATATATATATATATACAACCTGATTTGAGGGGATCTAGGGAACGTGCGTGTGGTCTGTGGGTCATTAGGGAGGGAGCTAGCGGTATCGGTCACAAATACTAGAAAAGAAGGTAAAGACACAACAATAAGAAACACGTTGAAGCATCAAACTTGCCTTTTTCCATTTTTTTTACAACAGCCAGAAAATAACGCGCAGGCTATATGGGAATATATGTATGTGTGCGTGCGTGTGTGTTCATGTACAGTGTGCTAGTCACCCCGCGGCGGTTATTGATCTGTTGATTGCTTGTCGGTATTTGTGTATGGACTGTCAGAAACGTTAACATTTATCGTATATTACTGTCCATGTTAAACATTATCTGCCTTTAATATGTCCTATATGAATTAGTCTAATTACCTATTACCACATATTATAAGTATTGATCTACAACTGATCAGATATAAATTAGTCTGCCTATAATTGCGTGGATTTGTGTCAATAAAGGACATCTGGTGACGATTGCCTTTGTTTGTGTCTATTTCAAACAACTGCAGCTATTGAAATACTCACAAAAATGTTAACTTAGATATAACGGAAAAATTTACTCACAATCCTCCAGTTACAATTAAGGACAGATCAAGAGGAATCCCTTTCGGATTTTAACCAAAATAATTTATACCAACCCACTAAAGCCATATACTTCCACACAACTATTATTTCACACAACTAAGAATGAATTTCTATCCTTTTTTTTCAGATGATTGATATTTATTTAAATGACATGCATAAGTTCAAATATTCTAGCGTGATATATGATAGAGAATTAAACAATAAAACAACTACCAAAACCCCCATTATCTGATTATCAAATCTTATTCCATTCTCAAGTTATCTAAGTTTGAAGTTGTAACATGGACGCTGCCATTTTATCTAATTTTGTGTTGAAAATATGCCAATGGTGACCTAATTTGCCCATAAGCTATTTCTTTGAAATTCTCTTTGATTTTTTTCCAAATGCTTTGACATAAAGTTCTAAGAGCTTGAATTATTAACATTATATACATAATACAAATTCATGGACCCATGCAAAGGAAAAGTAATTTCTTATACGGTAGTAAATTTGAAATAGATTATAAAAAATTGCATTATAGATTTAAACAAGAACTTTGTTGATAATGTTATTTTAGCTGTTTAGAGGGAATTCATAGACCCGTGTTAAGGGAAAATTACTTCTTGGCAGTTAGAAAATTTGCAGTAAATTTTAAAGAATTACAACTGATATTTCAATCTGTACTGGTTGTATTACATCATTGTTTTAAATAGCGTATTGACAAAATGGCCGCTCCAACGTAAAATGACAAAATTAATGTTGAAATTAATGTTTTAAAAAATTTGAAAATATATGCTTAATTGTTTTGTAAGATGTAAAATTTCTTCAGATGACTTATGATTATTATTTCCATCATATCAAATGAAGAAAAAACCAGACTAAAATTTACTCAAATTATCAATTTCCTATTATTTTCTTTATGGTGGCTTGAAATAACGTTACAATTAAATAACAACATTTTGAAAGATACATGGGTTCCTTCCCTTGGACCCTATACTGCTATATGTGATTAACTGCCTTAATATCAACACTTTCACAGATTTTGTTTTTCTTTTCGAAAAAGATACATCTGTTACATTCTTCCAAGATGGTTTTTGATAATCATCATTTGGGGGACCTCAACCCTGCGGCGGACCTCAACCCTGCGGCGGACCTCAACCCTGCGGCGGACCCAGGAAGGACCTCAACCCTGCGGCGGACCCAGGAAGGTCCTCAACCCTGCAGCGGACCCAGGAAGGACCTCAAGCCTGCAGCGGACCGAGGAAGGACCTCAACCCTGCGGCGGACCCAGGAAGATAATGACAAACTGTCTCCTGTAATCTTGTCAATTTCGGTCGCTTCATTTCTTTATGGAAGAAACATCATTTCCTTCAAATTTGACAATAAAACAGGAACGCGCAATGGGTTATTGTATTGCAATATTGTGGACGGTTGGAATTGTAAGAGTTGTCAGGACCAGGTCTGATCAGGTCAAGGATCAGGTTTAAAGGACTAGTTTAGGGGTCAAGCAAGTTTATCTTATATGAAGAAGGACTTTAATAGCAAAAAGGTGAACACACCAGGACCGTAGGAGCCGATTGGATAATTTAATAATAAATAATGGGGACTTGGGGGGGGAGAGGGTGGAAGCCACGGCCCTCAATGATTTGCAAAACGTTATGACAAAAAATGTATCTCTTTGTGCCATACATTTCCAGTGCCGCATAGGGGTGGGAAGGAGGTGGCCGGGCCAATGTCCCCTGCAAATAATTCGCACAACTTTATGAAAAAAGCTGCCTTTTTATAACATCTATGTATTCTGTTTAGTCGATAGTCACCAAATTACCGAGTCCCCGTTCTACACAATGTACCTTTGTTTTCCGTTTTTGAGGTATTGGCCTATATGTCATTTGCAGCTTTAATTTCTCTCACGAAAAATCTCATATAATGCTGGATACGCTTTGTTTCGCGCAAATTATGCAATTCTGTGATTGATCAAAAAGAGTTATAAAATTCTGAGCAGGTCAGATTTGGAATTTTGAAAACTTGGCATTTTTAGTTTTGGAGTTATGTGACTGATCAAAGTTTGATAGCTGTTCTAAGTCTGTGATCAGTATTCTTTATGTAAGTCTGTAAGTATGTAACTTTAACTTCTTTCTAAATTTCAGTCACTGAGATCAGTGATAAGAAAGTCTATTCTGATGAAATTAACTGGCAATATTGTAAAGTTTTTTTGCTAGGTCCCTTCGTAGAATTACAATAGACGATTAAAAACTAAAAGATTCACATAAGAAAATACCAAATTCGCCCCTGTAATACTGAAATACATCACAAATTAAAATAAACAATTGCACCCACCTGCCCACTGCGAATATTAACTCTTGTACCTTCATGAAGTTATGAAATGAACGATGAAAGTCTCGACAGTTAGGGGAACAGCAATCTTAAAAGCATTTTTCACGAATATTAAAGCAACTTTTAAGAAAATTGAAGCAAATTTAACAAACATTAAAGCAAATTTCACGAAAATTGAAGCAAATTTCACGAGAATTGATGCAAATTTCCCATAAATGGAGATTTCACAAAAGTGAAGGAAATTTTATGCAAGTTGAAGCAAGTTTAAAAAAAAAATGATGCAAATTGCTAGAAAATAAAGGAAAATTCACCAAAATGAAGAACATTTTACGGCAATTAATGCAAATGTCGGAAATTTCCATCAATTTTCAAGAAATTTCCCGAAAATGCAGACAATTTCCTGAAAGTGTTTCCCCCCCACCCTCTTGTTTCTACTCTACTGAAAGGGAAAGCTATAAAATTGTTCATGTTGACATATTATCTTAATGGAGATTTATCATCAGGTCATAATTCTCATCCAGAAAGTTTGGGAATTAGGGAGGGGAAGGGGGAGGGGGAGGGGCATGGTTTCTTATCCGAAACGTGGGGTGGACAATAGGCCGCTGCCGCCTCTACTTTGGGGATTGTCCTAAATTGGCCCATCAATGCAAAACAAAATTAACACTTGGTTTCAATGATGGCGTTTTAATCTAATGGTGTTTCATGCGGTGATCATTTCTCTTTAATTCCTCTTGCGCTTGTTAAGTCGATTTTTCGTTGTTACAACATCTGTGCCGACAGTGCGTTCATCCACCTCAGATTGATATCGCAAATGACGTTGTAGCTGGTTAGAATATACTAATTTCTGATTCGCTTATTTTCACACGAGATTAAATAAGGCATAAGTAATTGTTCATTCGTATACTAATTACGACTTGACGACTGTGCAAATAAATTTCAAAAATGTTGGGTTTTAAAAAGCAAGTAACCATAGTACTTAGTGCACTTTCAAGATTGCGTAAAATTTCCTTTTAATTGAGTCTTTGTTCATCGGTTAAAAAGTTGGTGTTATCGGTGTTAGTGCCAATTTCAAAGGAAAATAAAATGATTTTTGTCGTAACTTACTTTCAAGCAGAAAACAATATCAAATTTACCATTGCCTCGATAGATCTGATTTGCATTTTTAGACGGTGTTACAAAGCTGTCAAAACTGCTAAATAGATTCTCGTTTTTCTGCAAGTTGGTTCTCTTTTTTCGGAAGTATTTGCAATAACAACTAGGACAATGAGGCGAACAATATATTTCAAATTGTTGGCGGGGATTTCCGTTGTAACGGTGTTTCTTGTTTCACAAAACGTTGATATGAATAAGCTTGCGATTATACGGGACCGTGCCTTTTCTGAGCTACACATTCGAAACGTTTTTAATGGATTCAGATCACCGACTACCGAACCAGTACCGTCTACCATTACACCAAGCAAGTAAGAACAAAGGTAGGATTATAGGGGTGGGGTGGGGTGTGGGGGCGGGGATTTTCCCATTTTCCAAACTATATCTTACGCATAGGAATCTTTCTAGGCGGGGGCAAAATCATTCAATGACGATAAGACATAACAAAACGAACAAAATAAATACATATATATATATATATATATATATATATATATATATATATATATATATATATATATATATATATATATATATATATATATACATATATATATATATATATATATATATATATATATGTATGTATGTATGTATGTATGTATGTATGTATGTATGTATGTATGTATGTATGTATGTATGTATGTATGTATGTATGTATGTATGTATGTATGTATGTATGTATGTATGTATGTATGTATATATATATGTATATATATAAATATATATATATATATATCTAAATATATATATATATATATATATATATATATATATATATATATATATATATATATATATATATATATATATATATATATATATATATATATATATATATATATATATATATATATATATATATATATATATATATATATATATATATATATATATATATATATATATATATTAGCGTAATTGTTTGTGACTTTACCCCACTTTTTAAAGGCAAATTTGATGTTGTGCTATTGTGCCTCTCAATTTCTGTAGCAGGCTTATCTCGCCAATGCATGATTAAGACAGTAGGACGATAGGAAAACTAGTATATGGCAAGTATATGGCCTATTAGAAACAGGATCACTTTTGTTGGAGTATTTCATAATATATTGTGGATTACAACCATTGTATATTGTTTAAACAAATCCTGTTGAAGTACGTAAGTTTTGTTTTATGTCAATAATCGAAGAAAATGGATCAAGAAAGTTCAATTGATTTTCAATCGAATACATCAACAACTATTAAAGGTAGTGTCACGATAACATGCAGACATACTTATCAACGTTTCTATTTGATCAAAATATTCACACAAAAATACTTACTAGCCAATCAGTGTCCACTGCAATGGAAGTGACGTCACTAGAATGTACCATATAAACGAGTATATGATGTCAATTATCTCGTACACTTTCAATACACCTGTTATTTTCCATGAAAACAAACTTACAACATTTTTAAAACTCGATTACTTGTCAAGATAGTAGCTTATTGAAGCTGTTTTAAGGGAATATTTACCAGTTTTTAGTTTAATTGATATGATAAACAGATAGAGGCTATTAAAGCACAAACTGGTGAATAAGCCATTCTGATATCTCATTCCATTAAGAACTTATTGTATTTAAAATATTCCACCCGTGTGTTAAAAAGTGACCTTGTGACTGTATGATGTGACGTCATAATTGCAGATCCAAGACAATTTTTGTTCATTTCTTTGAAATTAATAGCTTCTTTCTATAAAATTGAAAACATGTTTTTTGTTTAAATACTGACATGAAGTTAACGTGAACATGTTTTTTTCCATCTGCTTATGTACATTACATTCTAATTGAAAGAAAATAAATTTTCATTTCATAGAAATACATATGGTTATGTGTTTCTTGGCCTATATCGTGTTTCAAACCATTTTATAACGTTTGGAATTTTTGCGCCCGATTGATTATCATGTCCAAAGTTGCCCTGGTTTTTTTGAGTATGTGTGCTTGGGGAGGAGGTGGGAGAAATAGTCGTCCCTTACACCTGAAATTTGTGAAAGGTATATGGACGTGTAGAGGCAACAGTAGCTATAATGCCTTAAGTTGTATCAAAAACTAGATCACAAATCGATTAAACATTGACCATGTATAACATTATTAACTCTCAGGCACTAATTTCCATAATTTATGTAGCTTTTGTTATGTATCACTGGGCGACCTTGGTGTTTTCTTTTGAAAGCCCTTTGTTCTCTAAATGTCTTCCATCTTGAATCTGACCAAAAGGTTTTGAGTACCACGTCCTCACTCTAAATCGAGCAGGAATTGATTTTTCCAATATTTTAAGTGAGAAAGATTCATGGAAGAAAGAAATAAAGAATAACATCAATCAATCAAGATTTTGAGCTGTCCGCCCATTCATACGTCATATATTTAGCATAATATAAAAATTGATCAAAATTTTATCTGCTCTAATTAAAAAACAACAAGTTCTATCTTGAAAAATCACAAATCTATCTGCTCAAATTTCAATATTCGGTCAACCAAAATATAAATTGTTACATCTACGCACTGAAGTAGACCTTTAAATCTTTCGCTTTCTTCTGTTCTTACAGTGTATGGCAATTCCTACAGTTTTCTTACAAAATTTTGGTTTAAAAGACGATCGTCTAATCTGATCTGCTATTTGTGCTTGATCCAATGTATTCTTATTTAGTTGTCATTTCTGTATTCTTCTTTTTGTTCTTGTATCTTATTTACTTGTATGTACAGCGCTTTTGATTGTTTTTACAAACTTAGCGTTATATAAACTGCAACGAAAGCTCAACAGATAACATGTCATTTAGTGCAGTTAACTATAGTACAAGCTTAAAAGTTGAGCATCAGTGTGCATTGATATGTATATATATTCATATATATATATATATATATATATATATATATATATATATATATATATATATATATATATATATATATATATGTATATATATATATATATATATATATATATATATATATATATATATATATATATATATATATATATATATATATATATATATATATATATATATATATATATATATATATGTTGGCAGAGCTTGAAAATGCAATATATTTATAGAAAAGGAACAAGGGTAGGAAATATCGAAGGAAATCTGACTGGTTGGGAAATTGATAGGAACACATATTTGATGGCTCACAACACACAATATCTCCAGATGACTGAGAAGGAGCTAGCAAATTTTAAAATAACAAAGTTTCAGATTTGATACAAGTAGCGTTGAAAATTGAACTACGTATTCAGTAGAAAAATTGAATTGAATTGATTGGAAGTGAATTGAATATATTTATTCACTGTGATTACATGCACAAATATACATAATGATAATATGAAATGAAAAATAACAGACAAGAAATTAAGAAAAAATTGAAGCAATATTGCACTAGCAAACAAAATGTTCTGCGCAATAGATAGGAAAGCAATGCAAGTTTTACGTGCAAGAACACATTTAAATATTCATGAGATTCCAAAATCTATATTTAGCTTTTATATTTCGGCCGTGTGTTCCTTGAAAGGTGGGGAAATTGTAAAACACCGCAGTGGCGTAGGAACCAGCGGCCATGGGAGCCAAAGTCCTTGCACTAATTTTATTTGGGAGTGAGGGAGTACCATTTTTCACCCTCCTCAATAATAAAGTCTCACGAATTGATTCTGATTCAGATTCCCTGTACATCTTTTCTTTCGAAAATCTTCTTCAATTTTCAGGAAATCCCTTTAATTTTTCAGTTCCTGGGAAATTTCGTGTAATTTTCTTCAATTTCAGAAAATTGTCTTCCAGTGTGAAAATTTTCTTCAAATTGTCTGGAAATGTTGCCAAAGTTTATTGAATTTAAGTTTAAATAAAACTTAACTTTTCAAAACTTAAGCAGCTCCACCGTTTTACAAGATAATTTTTGGGCATAAGAGACTCTTACATTTTTGTAGATTTGTTGGGACGAAAGTAAAATCTGGCCCCAATATCAAATATCTTCCTACGCCGCTGCACTGGTGTCGAGTTTGTCAGGGTTGATGGTTTTTGCACTTTGAAAATGCTCTGCATAGAGAGGTGTATGTAAATAAAAGACAATCGAAAACTAAATGCTCTAATCTCAGTATTTCTGCCATTTATTCAATAAAGCTCTTCGTTGAAAATATGGGAGCAATTCATGAATGACATCACACCCGACGCTTTGTACGACACGTCAATAAACCATACGTTGGGATGATATTAGACGATCTTGCCACGTCACGAATTGTCGACGTCGCTCAGCTCATACCAGAGGAAGATCCCGGTTCTCAAATCAAACTACTTATGACACTAGAAAGCGGTACTAAATCTATAACCAAATTCAAAAGGTAAGACGTATGAGAGGTGCTACAAACACTCCCCGGACGGTAGGGGTGGGGTGGTGTTGGAAGGGAGAGGGGGTGGTGGTGTCAGAAGGGGGGTGGGTGGTGGGATGTACCATTGAGACAATATCATCTTCCCACTTGCATGCTTTTTCTCCGGTTGGGAGGTGAGATTGGGAAATTATTAACATAAAATTAAAAAATGGGGTAAAATTATTAAATATTTCCCGGAAACTGTCCCCTTCCACCCACGTTGCAAAACTGTATTGCAGCCAGGTCTGGGTTGTGGCTTTCCTGCTAAAATCACATGATCACTGACGTCATTTCCACAAAACCCATTCATCAATATCTGCAAAACTATACTTGATAACATTACAATAAATGTGTCTACACTAATATTTTCATGGTGTGTTAATACATTGGCAAGATTGAGAGCTTGAAAAAATGAGGACGTCCTCATATTGTTTATCTATCCGCCAAAATCACGTGATTACTGACGCCATTACCATAAAACCTATTTTTTCAATATCTAAAATACTATAATTCATAATATGATTGTTAATGGGCCTACACTCAAATTTTTATGGTTTGTGAATACGATGGTAACAACGAGAGCGTGAAATAATTAGTAGTTCCTCATATTGCTTATTCATCTGGCAAAATGTTGTCATTAACTTGAAAACTATACTTGATAATATTACAAACATAGTGTCTACGCCCATGCTTGAATGATCAATTATTACAATAATATAAAACACAAGTGAACCAATTATAATTCATCAGGCTTTTTCTTTTATTCGTGCCCCGAAATCACATAATTCATTTGATATCTCATCTGTAAGAAACACTTTTTCTCACCCTTTTTTCTACGGTACGCATTGTCCTTGCATTCTTATATACCGGTACAAAGTTCGTCTCCAATTATAATACTCTTGAATTTATTTAAAAATGAAATAGTAATATTCCGTACCACTACCTATTCTGTCTCGCGTGCATAATCTATAATAACGCTCAAAACTAGTGCACAATTGTGTATTATGTTCACACAGTATTCGCAGAATCATTACTCATTCTCGAAAAACCCCATGGCGAATATAGACCTCAGTTGTGCACACGGCACTGAAATGTCAAGTAACTTATGTCGAAGTACTACATGTCAGAAATATACGGGGACTGAAAGATTGTTTCAAAACCATTTGGGGCCAACTTCCATCCGTATATAGTGTGGGATTCTCCCCACAAGTTGTATTCGGGGCTGAATGTTGGCAGGTTGGGGTCGGTGACCAGGAACTTGTGCAGGACCTCTGTTTGGTCCCACTGTTTGCTCCACAGATCATCTGCAGTTGCCGTGCTGTCCGGGAGATTGAGTCTGGGCTTGTGTGAATGTCGATGTCACTGAGCAGATGGAGCTCAGGATTGGAACTCATCTTAAGCACCAGCCTTGATGTGACAACCTCTTTTGGATGTCTGGAGGGACAATGTTACTCATAACTGGGATCCAATCAGTCTTTCTACGGCAAACAATACCAGTAATGGTTCTCATGGCGTTGTTCAGTTGGGCATTAGGCCTTCGTGTCATACTGTGTCGTATGTGACAGCCAGGTTAAAGAAGGCAGTGCCAGTCTTTGAGCGTCGCTGGTAGCCATTTTTAAAGTTGGTAGTGAAGGGCTAGGACTTGGTCTTGCGTACTTTGCCAGAACGGAACCCAACTTGCTCGATATGCACTACTTCCCTACAGTTGGCTTGATGCTCTGGAGGATGATGCGCTTCAGAAGTTTGTAGCACATTGAGAGAGGTGAGATCGGTTAGCTAGAAGTCACTTTCAGATCTTTCGCAGATTTTGGAAAGGTGCTATTTTTTGCAATTCTTTATGTTTCGGGAAGGTTTTTCTCCAAAATAACACGTGAACGGAAGAGAGCCAGCCAGAGAGCTAGCCAGTTATTTACTGTAGGTCCCAGATGTTGCAGGTATGCGGGTGGATGTAATCGTGTCCTGGGGCTTTACTGCACTTTTTCCGTGATGAATGGAGCTGTAGTTGAAGTTTACTCTTCTGTTGGGGACTTCCTGACATGCCTGAAAGAACGCCGTTCTTGGTTTGTCGGGTTTAACATGCATTTAGAAACATAATGTATAATCACAACTTGTCCAGGCATGAAGGCCAATAAGTTGGTCGGTTAAACCAGGCTGTTTCTCTTCGAGAAACTAGGTTAGAGACGTTAATGTATATTCGGTGATTGTAAGATCCATAGCCTATGATGATGTTAATCGCCGTCGATCTTCCAGAGAGCTCAAACAGATGATGAGGGCCTATGTCTCAGTGAACCATACGAGAACCTCCGGAAGTTGTTTACTTATTCCTTATTTTTCATTCGGTCACTTAGTCAGGTGTGAAGTTAGTAACTCATTCCTTATTCGTCTACTTATTCAACGTTGGTCAATTTCGTGTGACTTATTTGCTTACTTACTCAAAATCGATTAATTTCTTGTTACTTATTCGGCTACTTATTTAAAGTTGGTTAATTTCTTCTTACTTATTCATTTTTTTTATTCCAAGTCGGTTACTTCCTTGTTTACTTATTCGTTTTTTTTTATTCCAAGTCGGTTACTTTCTTGTTTACTTATTCGTTTTTTTTTATTCCAAGTCGGTTACTTTCTTGTTTACTTATTCAGCTACTTATTCAAAGCTGGTTAATTTCTCGTTACTTACTTGATTCCTTATTCGGCTCATTATTAAAAGTCGGTTAATTTTTGTGACTTATTCGGTTACTTTTTCAAAGTCGGTTAATTTTGTGTCACTTATTCGGCTACTTATTCAAACTTACGTGCGTGCTGCATGTTTGTCAAAACGCTCGCCAAAAATGTATTATAACTTTGATTTTTGAACAAAAAAGTGTATCCTTTTAGAAAAGCAATTAAATTATTTCACATTATATGATTATTACCAATGTAGTCATTAATCATGAAAATATGGGTGTGAACATCATATATTTGTAGTATTATCATGCATAGTTTTCTAGATATTGAGACAAATATATTTGATGGTAATATTGTCATGAGGAATTATTCATTATTTTACGCTGTCTATGTTACCATTATAATCAGATACAAACATAGGTATATACACATTAATTGTAATATTGTCAAGTATAGATTTCTTGATATTGACAAAAATACATTTTATGGTAATGCCGTCAGTATTGACGTGATTTTGGCGGATGAATACACAACATGAGAAACTACTCATTTTGTTACGCTCTCAGTTTTACCATTGTATTGAAAAACCATGACAATATTAATGTAGACATTGTTACATTATCAAGCATAGTTCTCCAGATAATGATGCCAATAGATTTTGTGGTAATGGCGTCAATAGTCACGTGATTTTGGGAAATGTATGAACAACACTTAGATTTACTTATCATTTTACGCTCTAATTGTGTTCACAAATCATAAAAAAAACATGGGTAGGCCTATAGACACAATAACTGTATTATCAAGCATACTTCTTCAGATAGTGATGACATAACGGTGTTTGTGGTAATGGCGTCAGTAACCACGTGATTTTGGCAATGAATAAACAACACGTGGAACTACTCATTATTTCATGCTCTCATTGCTACCATTGTGTTCACATAACCATAAAAACATGGATATAGACACATTAAATGTAATATTATCAAGTATAGTTTTGCAGATATTGATGAAAATGGGTTTAGGGAAATGGCGTCATTGATTACGTGATTTTGGCGGAAAAGCCACGACCCAGACCCGGCAGCAATACAGTTTTGTAACGTGGGTGGAAGGATCTTTCAACCCATATAATCAGTTGTTCCGACGCTTTTCACTGGAATACAAATTATGGGCTCCCGCTCTACGGGCCAAACATTCCCGAAAATTAAAGATGAATTTCAGAAAAAAAAAAACAATTCCCGGAAATTGAAAGGGACTTCCCAATTAACATCACGTGCAATTTTCCACTGGTCACCGAGATAGTTTTAGAGTTTTTTTTCGGTTTTCCCCTGAGAGGTTATCCCTTCCTACATCCTACGCCCCTAAACTTTCTCTTCAGACCATTGGTGGCGCTAGGAGGGGCGTTGTGAGGGGATAGCCTTCTAAACAGGGTCTCGACTCCAAACATAGGGTCTCATCTAGAAATTGCAGACATGAATATGCATCGAGGAATTCTAGGTTTGCATCAATTTGTTGATGTCACAGGCTCCATGCCAAGGGCCCGACCTAGGACCCACGTCACGCCGGAAGCTCTTGGGGTGACATCATTTAAAAAATCTTTTGATTAATAATACTATTTTGCTTTTCGAGTGAATCTTTTTTAAAAGGTTAAGAAATATTGGGGAGTCATCCATCTGTCCATAGGTAAAGTGACTCTCTGTTTGTTTTCTTATGTTGTTATAGTATAAATGTGTAAAGCACTTTTTCAATTGTTCAAACTTGTTTTAATTTAAACGGATCAGTATCAATTATCCATAATCACTTAGTTAACCCAATTAATAGGTCTGATCTTACCCAAAAGAGGGAATATAGCCCACTAAAAAGCCTAGCATTGTTTAGATTACCCTGCAATATTATTAAGGAAAATACTGCCGTTTATAAAGGGCCACCATTGTTACCGTTTAACTTGTATGTGCCCCTTACTTTTACTTATACTAAAGTTACCTGATCCTCACATGATAGTTGTCTTCTTTTACTACTTTTCCTAAAAAATATTTTTAAAACCTACTTCCCACAATCTTATAACCATCATTAAATTCTCATCATGAATAATGCAAAATCTAAATCTATACTTTGTATTACAAAGAGACAAAAATTAAGCCAGTTAAAACGTGTCCGATATTGTATGAACCACGAATGGTTTTATATATATATATATATATATATATATATATATATATATATATATATATATATATATATATATATATATATATATATATATATATATATATATATATATATATATATATATATATATATATATATATATATATATATATATATATATATATATGTATATATATATATATATATATATATATATATATATATATATATATATATATATATATATATATATATGTATATATATATATATATATATATATATATATATATATATAAAAACAAAATACAGGAAGATATATGTCTATATCAATATATATATATATATATATATATATATATATATATATATCTATATATATATGCGTTATATATTGTGATATATATATACATTGATGTCGGTGTAATTGCAGTTTGATGTTATCATGAGTAAGACCATGAGTCTTGGTCTTGTAAAGTCTTCTGTCTTTGTATTCTAAAATTTCCTTTCAATAAGCAGATTTTGATGTCATCTATGTTGTGAGTGTTGAATGTTTTTGTAGTCTTACCCCTGTTTTTAGAATTTGTATGTGGTCTTTTGATAATAATCATAAACATGAAACCAATGCGAGGTATGTATGTCTGTCCGTAGGTTTGGTGTATGTACGTGTAGAAATTTGCCCATTCGCCAGTTGGATGGTAACATCAAGAAAATTTATGCTAGTATTAGAACTATCATATGTGAACTTAATGCTACGGTGATGATACACTCCTCACTTACAAGACAAAAGCCTCAGTTACTCGCAAACCTATTATCACCAAATATGATCCCAGACTAGAGCCTCTTATCAAATCAATAAAAAATGATTACAGCTCTTTTGCAAATGGATACCAATATCGGTGAGGTTTTGAAGAACCTCCCATCTATGCACGAAGACAACACACCTAACCTTCGTAGCAAACTGGTCCGTAGCTCCTGTGGTTCCACTGCAAACGCTGGTTCTTGCAATGCCTGTGGTAAAGCTAGATGTGGAGTATGTAAACGTCAACACCAACACCGAAATCACGATCAACAACCAAACACTAAGACCTGGAAACTTTACTTGCGACTCAGCAAACGTCATTTTACCTTCTATACTGCCAAAAATGCCTGAGGCTCACTACAGGCGAAACAGGAGGTAAATTCAGGTATCGCTTTAACAACCATACACATTCCATCAGACACGACAAGGGACTTCTATACCTTTACACTTCAACACTTACTGGACACAACATAGATGACATCAAAATCTGCTTATTGAAAGGAAATTTTAGGAATACAAAGACAGAAGACTCGCGGAATTGCAATACATCGTAAAATACAAGACCAAGACTCATGGTCTTAACAAAAGACATGTCATTTCTGAGCAATTACACCGCATTCAAATAAACTACATGACATCACAATTGATTATCAACGCATTCTTTCTTGATCTCTTTCCACGCTCCACGACGCTCCCAGATAGTACGCTTACTACCACGCACAGCACACACGCATTCACACGCGCATTTACTTTGCGCTCCTTCACTGTTTGAGTATGTTTATGTTCAAAGTTATCATCATGGTATTGTAATTCACGCTGAAGAAGGACACAGGCGTGTCGAAAATTTTGTGATTTTAAAATAAAGTTGATTCAATATACATCATCATCTTCCTGTATTTTGTTTTTATATATATAGATATATATATATATAGATATATATATACATTGACGTCATAATTCGGTTATCATGAGTGCAAAATGTTTTTGTAGTCTTCCTGTTTTAGAATTTGTGTGGTCTTTTGATAATAATCATAAACATAAAACCTCAACATAATCACAATCATCATCATCATAAACATAATTTTTATCATAATCATAATAGCAATAATTATAATAATCAAAATAAGCTTGATCATAATAATAATCATGAAATATCAACATAATCTTAATCATCAACATAATCATAAAGATAAACATAATCACAATCATCACAATCATTACCATAATCATAAACATTAACATAAACATAATCATAATCATAATAAAAATCAGCATAATATCATCTTTATAAACATAAACCCTAACAAAATCGTAAATATAACCATAAATCTCAACATAATTACAATCATCATAATTATCAAAATAATCATAAACAAAATTATAATCATAATAACAATCAGGATAATAATCAATATAATCATAAATATAAACATGAACATAAACTTGAACATAAACATGAAGTTGAACATGAACATGAACTTGAACATGAACATCTTGAAACAAAAATGCAATTTTCAGATTAAACGTGCCCACCAGCTATACCTGCAGGCCTCCCTATCAGCTATACCTGCAGGCCTCCCTAAAGGAATATGGGTCAATTACTAACTAGGGATGCGTAAGCTTGAATCACAGATTGAAATTCAGAAGTGTAATTTAAATCATGAAAAAGTCACATTATCATTATGTTGTTCTTTCTTTCCTAACTTTCAAGGAACGAAAAGCATGACTACGAAGCTTACGATGGAACAGGCAAGCATGTCGTATACTTAGCAGAGCGGCACACAGCCGAAGTTGCTACTTTTCATTTAGACAGGTTTGTCTGTTTGTTGTATTGATTTGTTAAGTAATTGATTAATCAATTTGTGTTTAAAAAATGATTAATTAATTTGTATTTTCTTAAATTGATTAATTTTTTAGAAAAAGTAAGAACATTTTAGTAATTTATTACTTCATATGATCAATTCATTGGCATCCGTCAGTCTAGGCAGACTATGGAGAACCGAGTATCGTCTTGTGTGGCTGTACAGTCCGATTGTTGATTTGTTAATACTGCTGCAGGCCTGGCATTGGAAGTCTGGTGTATCGGGTTGTATCTGTGTAATTTTAGTTTGCTGTTGGTTTTGACGGGATTTCCTCTCGTTTACCCTGACGTCAGCAGCCGTACGAAGATAGATTTTGTCGTTTTTTGAGAGAAACGGGAAGATTGTGCTTCCACGCTGCTCTGTTGGTGACAAGGATCGCCCAGTTTGTTGTGTCCATGTCAAGTGATTTCATGTTTTGCTTACAGATATCCTTAAAGCAAGGTGTGGACACCCTTTGCATCTTTGACTTGAGAGGCTAATTCACCGTACAGTAGGTCCTTCGGTATGCGCCCATCTTCCATCCTGCTGACATGACCTGACGTAGGAGGGTGGATATTGATGGGATACCTGCTTTGGAGAGGACGTCGTTATTGGTCACTTTGTCTTCCCATGAGATTCCTAAGATGCGACTTAGGCATCTCACGTGAAATGCTTGGCGATTTCTTTCCTGTGTGGAGTAAGTCGTCCAAAACTTACTGCCGTAGAGTAGGGTACTGATGACGCAAGACTTTTAGACTGCTATATTTGTAGTTGTGGTCAGCTGCTTGTTCTCCAACACCCTTTTGTTTAGTCTGGAGAGAGAGAGAGTTGTGGCTGTCTTACCTATCGTTTTGCCCAGCTATTCATCACGTGGAAGGTTTTCTGAGGAAGTAGAGCCATGGTAGGTGGTAGGTGAACTGATGGACATCCAGTAGGTGGTGCTTGATGTAGATGCCCTAGCGGAGCTGGAGTGCCAAGTCGCGTCACTTGCGTCTTCTTCAAGCTGATAGTTAGGCTGAAAAGGTCGCATGCTGAAGCAAAATGGTGCATCAAGATCTGAAGTTACCCTTCTGTATGTGCTATGGCAGCGTTGTCAGAAAAGAACATGTCCCTGATGAACACCCTCCTTGTCTTGGTCTTGGCCTCCAGACAGGTCATGATAAATAGTTTGCAATCAGATCTGGTGTGGAGGTAGAGTCCTTCAGTTACTGACTTGAAAGCATGTTTCAGCAGAAGTGCAAAGAAGATGCCAAATAGAGTTGGTGAGATCACACAACCTTGTTTAACTCCGTTCTGAACTCCGAATTCCCTAGATATAGAGCCATTAAGCTGTATGGTGCTCATTAGGCCAACGTGGAAAGACATGACAATGCTATGTTGCTTAGAGGGTAGCCAATCAACGGAAGCATCTTGGATAGTCCATTCCTGTTCACGAGACCAAACGCTTTGGTGAGTTCAATGAATGCAGTATAGAGTGGTTGACGTTGTTCTCTGCATTTTCTTGAAGTTGTCTCAGTGAAAAGATCTTGTCTATTGTTGACCTGTTGGAGCAAAATCCACATTGTGACTCTGGGTACATTCTGTCTGCAAGTTTCAGCAGCCTGGAGGACTATGCGAGCAAATAACTTCCCAAATAAACTAAGCAATGAGATACCTTGATAATTTGTAGCAATCGCTGCCATCTCCTTTGTTTTTTGTATAGTGTTACGATGTTAGCATCCCTGTGGTCTTGAGGTAAATCACCTTTTTCACAGCATTGACACAGGAGCTTGTAAAGCGGGATTAGTAGGGTGGGTTTCCACATTTGATTACTCGGAAGGTCTTTGCCTGGAGCTTTTCCGGAAGATAGTCTGTCAATTGCTTTACTAAGTTCTTCTAGAGTAGGTGTATCATCAACTTCAGCCATTTGTGGCATGCAATAAATGGCGTCAAGGGCAGACTGATCAACCTTGTTCACACAAGTGTGAAGTTCTGAGTAGTGCTTAACCCAATCTTTCCAACTGTTTGGTCTTGCCTGTTATGGGTATGAACTCTCCTGTAGTTGACTTTAGGGCAGCTGTCTTGCATTGAGTGGGACCAATGGCCTTTTTGGTGCCCATGTCTGACGCTTGCTGGATCTTGGTAAAAAGATTAGTCCAGTTCACTTGTTTACGCAAGATATGACCGTCTTTTGGACTTTACTTCTGGTAGTCTGCAGGGCCCGAAGAGACTGTTCTGATGGTAAGTCCCTATGAACTTGGCCTTGAAGGGTGTGTCAAGCATACCAGTCGTTGCTTTGAGTTCCTTTTCTTGCCAAAGGCTGAAAGTGCAACTGAGTGTGTAGCTGTCTTCAGTTGTTCCCATTGTTGTTCAGAATCAGAGTAACTGTCCTCGCTTAGGAATGCAGCTATAATGCTGTGTTAAAGTCAGCTACTTTATCTGGGAAGACAGTCGTTGATACATCGATGCGGGGCTTGCCTTTTGCTTGGAACGGTGGAGTTTTTTTGGCTGCATCCTCGAATAGATGAGCGAGTGATCAGTGTCACAATCAACGCTGTAATAGGTACGAGTAAGGAGGACACTTTTAAAGTGCGAACGTCTCGTTATGATGAGGTCCAGCTGGTTTCAATGTCTTGATCTTGGATGCATCCAGGATACTCTGTGATGAGGCTTTGTGATGAGAAGGTGTTTAGGATACAAAGTTTGTGGTATGAGAACATTTCCAGTAGGCGTTGACCGTTGTTGTTTGTTTTTCCTACTCCAAAGTAACCCAGATAAGTTGGCCATGCATCGTGTTCGGAGCTTAGGCTTGCAAGTCGCCGAGTATGACAAGGGTTTCCTGTTTGGGGCAATGTCCGATGATGCTGCTGAGTTGACTGTAGCAGGCATCTTTCATGTCGCTATTAGTCATGATGGAGCATAAATCCTAAACTGATTCACTGGGACATCTGATGTGTTTTGACGCATAGAAAGGAGACACTCTGTGCCAGTGACACCATGTTCAACAGAATTCAGTACAGTATTCAGTATTTACACCATATTCCCGTCATTCACCTTTCTTTTTCATTGCCAGAAGTACGTGTAATCTATTTCCTTCAGACATCCAGAGTCCGCTAGGCGTGTCTCTTGGAATGCAGCGATATTGACTTGTAGTCGGATGAGCTCATTGTTGATTATGGCGGTTTTCGAAGGTCGTTGATACATTGAAGGTCTTTGGATATTCCAATCGTCATTGTGCGAAGATTCCAGCACCCAAATTTGAGGGTTGGTTTCTTTTTACTTCTATTGATTGTTGGTGCAAATGTTACTGACCATTTGTCGGGAGGTACCCTATGTCCCATGTCAGTGGCGGGTCAGCACCTTCTGGCTGAGGGCTGCTCAGCTTAAGGCGGGAAGTAAGTGTCCAGTAAAGTTAAATAACCTCTCTTATTGTCAAAAACAAGCCCTGGCGCCTAGCTATACGCCAATTTAGCACAGACTTAAAACCGGTAACTGTTGTCCTCCGTGTTGGTTCTACGCAATAGCATAGCTGGAGTGTCCTCTTCAGGGCGCTAAATTGGGCGTGTATAAGAAGAAACTGAGCTTAAAAGACGTCAGAATCCCCCTCTCAATCTTGTTGGTGTAATCCAAAGGAAAGGTAGAACCAACACGTTCGGCGCCAGGCTGACTGTAGTAGTTGCCAGAGAAGTACGCAGGTGAGCACTAATCTGCATGTGGGGCTCCACTCCAGATTTTCTTTCAAGGTTTGCTCCCTCAGCCTTACAATTTCACTTTTGCCTATAG
The DNA here is from genome assembly GCA_020152595.1 of Chiridota heheva. Classification (NCBI taxonomy): domain Eukaryota; kingdom Metazoa; phylum Echinodermata; class Holothuroidea; order Apodida; family Chiridotidae; genus Chiridota; species Chiridota heheva. Next base: position 89,428 of record JAIGNY010002343.1, read on the forward strand.
CTGGGGGAAGCATTAGTGAGTGCCAGGGCGTGTCCACATGCTAGTGGGTCATGCACACTGCACCTCTCGGGCTCCATTCTGCTCCGGGATCCCCTGCAAAATCAGCCTGGGGCCGTGAGGTGCTCAGTTACCATGATGTGCCACAAGGACACATTACAGGAGTCTTGTCTATGGAGGAGCTATGTACTGTTAGGAAGGATTTACGCACTCGACCTTCTTTTCGCCAAGTAACTAGCCAGCGACTGCAGCTGAGAAACTTCGAGCAGAGAAGCACTTTAGGACACACTGCAGCACTAGACGCTACACATAGGCCTGTGTCCGAAGACACCACAGATTAATCAATATTAATGAAATATTCTAGTTTGCAAGAGTGATATGGGGTACATTTTGGATCATCGATTGTTGCATAGGAGTAAGACACATATACATGCACATGTTAGGTGTTTTTGTGCTTTTGCACATGTTAGTTAACTCAATTGCATGTACTATTCATATTTTCACATTTTTACATTTTCTTGTTTTGTTTTCAAATACAGCATACTTGGATTTAACAGAGCCATTCCTTGTGTGGGGAGATACATTGGTGTTAAAGAATTATTCTCTGCGGTCCATGATTCACGAATCACGAACACGATTTATCAAGAAGGTATACACCTTTTTCAACAGCCAATCAAAATTTACATCATGAAATTGAACCCTCTTTGGGAGGAATGGTCCATCAATCATTCATGGGCATTGCACAAATTCTTCCATGCATATGATGCATAATTTATTTTTAGGGTCAGCCAAAGACTAATCTTTTCCAATTTACTGTAAATTATAGGCATGTGGTTTTAGCCCCTGATGAATGACCTGTGTGTACAGTGTTCAGTAGCTGGTTGCTAGCAAGTGAAGAGTGAAGAGGCTATCAGGTTGAAAGGTGTGGATTACCCCTGTGGTGTGTATGATGTAACAATAGCTGATTGCTAGCAATTGAGCCGTAAAGAGGCTCTTGGGTTAGAAGGTGTGGATTACCCCTGTGTTGTGTATGGTGTAACAATAGCTGATTGCTAGCGATTGAGCTGTAAAGAGGCTCTCGGGTTAGGTGTGGATTACCCCTGATTTTTAGTCGGGTTGGAGTAGCCCAAGGGAGAACAATTCTTAATGACCATTTTGCTGCCTTTTAAAGGATTATTTATATTTCTTTAACAATTTATGACAAGGATGAATTACTTAAATTGCTTACAAATCATCGGGAAAAGTGAAACTTTAAAATCAATTAATACTTGGCCATTTGCAATTATTGAATATGTGTAAAGCGGGGATTGATGAGCTGGCAACCCCTAAAATTACACAATCGAAGTATGATTATGATTCTTCCAAACCTTCCCACGAAGAGAGAGATTACATGCCCTCCCGATATTGCTGTATTGCATTATCAATAAATCCAATCTACTTTCTTTAATACAAATTTCTTACAATGTGGTCGCCCGTCTGCCAGTCGTATAACTGGAAATGGCGGCTTATTCGCAAACTTTCAACACTGAAGCTGATCTCATGTTATTCCGCAGTGAAGTGTGTTGATGCATGAAGTAGAACCTGCCATTCTCATATATCCTTTATTTGTTCAATCTTGCACCACAATTGATCTGATACTCTAACAAGAGAGCTTTAAGACATGAGATTTGGGCTTTAGGTTATATCACCAAGTAACATTGAAATCTAAGGAATATTCCTTTGAATTTTGTTTTGATATGTATGATAAAGGACTATAATATTAGGACAATAATATATTTGAATGCTTTCTTCACCATTTAGGTTTTTTTTTAATTCCTCTTTCATATAAGATGCTTTTTTCCCAACCCCTGGAATAATTCTTAAAAGAAAACAATTGGTGTGCAAATCATGCTGATATCTCCTTCCATTCGGAAGTTTCAACCTAACACTCTCTAAAAAAGCAAAATAGTTTGGGCTTTATACAAATATAAAATAAGTGTGTTGGATCTGCCTTTATGACATCACATTTTACACATTGAAATCACTTTTCAACACACTCGCGCACAAACGGACAAGGTATCAACATGACTTTAACACCAAATTATTTCTTTAATATTTATCATATTACATAAATTTGACATATTATTTCTTCCTGTTCCAGTTTATAAAGGAAAATCCTATACTATAGAAGTGCATTGCTATATTGAGTTAAGAGAAGTAAGTTTAAAGGAAAAGTATCGTCCCATAAATACATTCAGAAGTGAACGGCGCCATGCTGGGAACGTCACTTCCGGTTTTCAATTTTCTCTGTTAAAATTATGTAATGTTATCGATCTCGAATCCGTCGGACCAAACATAGGGGCCTACATGTGTTATCGATAGCATCACAGATTTCTCGCAATCAATAAGGGAAATTGAAAACCGGGTGATTGTCTTATATTAATAATTTTCATTATTATTTTTATTCTTGGACATTTTTTTTAACACAATATCATATGAGGGGGGTGTTCGTTTACTGTGTGCAGTTGTACATGTATTTTTGTCTTCTAAGTAATGAAATTGCCGATTAAAAACTGAAGTACGTAGTCATAACTGGTATGTTTATGTGTGGGCAGTGAGGAGGATGCGAAATAACAAATATAAATGAAAGTCGAATCGATATATTATGTACAAAAATTAATCGTGTTATTAAACCCACCCCATATCTTATATTCCTTTAATGTAAATAAACAACGTCACTACTTCCTTTTTCATTCTCAGGGAATGAAACTTGTATTAAAGGAACATATTTGAACCAATACTGGACCGGTGTAAACAAAAAGTACCCCATCTGCTCTGAAGGTGGACGGTATGAAGTCTCAATGTGTTTCTTTTTACAAATACCAGCGAAATACAATCAAAGCGACAAATTATTTTCGCGATCATGGAACCCATGGATATACACCTACCTCCGGTGAGTAAATCTTCATGATAGTATCACAATTTAGGTTTCTTGTGTTTTGCTATTACTTTTCGTTTGAATTAATTCACTCTTTAAACTGCTTCTCACAAGGAGAATTTAATAAATAAATAGATTTTAAAATAGAGTCGTGGAAAATTGCCCCTAAATCTTGGGCTGTGGGGTTTACCCACCTATTGTTGCGCCACTGCATCTCATACCAGTCATTTCTAAACAAATGACAGAATGAGACAACACTTTAAATATCTCAATAACTGAAGTAGTTTCTTCACTAGTTTGTTTCTGTAAGATCTATGGACATGTGGAAATTTCTATATTAGTAAAAAGAGTATTAAAATATGAGCAGATCAGTGTTTGAATATATTTAGGTATGGCTTATCAATTCTTAATTAATGTACAATTTGTAGTGTATGACTGGGCGGACGACAGATCAAAATTTGTATGTAATTCTTGTGAATCCTACATTTAACTCACTGAAAATGCTGAGAAAGCGTATTCCTAGACTTTTATTAGGGGCATGGTAAAAACTGGAACACTATTGGTCAGTATTTGCTGGAAAACTTCCACGAATTTTAATAAACAATTAAAAACGTATTAACAAAAGATCACTATAATTTACGTTTGTGTTGTTGTTCACAAGTTCAACAAGAAAGGTATTCTTTCCCTTTCGACAGCAATTCTGTATTTTTCTTGAGAACAGACGGTCCATTGCCGATCGAGTCCCGTTTATGCAGCTTATGCCCGTTTGTGTTGTTGTTCACAAGTTCAACAAGAAAGGTATTCCTTTCCCTTTCGACAGCAATTCTGTATTTTTCTTGACCACAGACGGTCCATTGCCGGGTTCCGTATATGCAGCTTATGCCCGACTCCGCGTGCATCTGGAAACTTGTTTCTGTCTAGATTAGATTGAATTATTGTCAATTAAACCGACAATCTTCTATATTGAAGAAAACATTTTCAACGTAACAACGAAGATATTCAATGTTGTACCAAAATTTTGGATGGATTTTAATATAAATATATATGTAATTTTTTTAAAAGCACACCCAAATTTTTGCCAAAGTCCGCACAAGGATATTTTTTCTTTAGCACATCATTCCATTCTCCTTCTCGTACCTTACATTAACCCGTGATACTCTGCTTTACTTCTGTCTTCTGTTCTCTTTCTTAGATCTGACTACGATATCCACCCTGCTCTATATCTCTCATGTTCAACCATTCTCCTCCATGTCATCTTAAGCCTTCCCACCTTCCTATGCCTTCTTGGTGTCCACTCAAAGCAATCGATCATCGTCTATTTATCTCCCTCAAACATGTCCGATACACTTCTTTGTCTTATTTCACCACTTACTATGTGTATCTTTATTATGCATTCTGTCGTCACCATTTGTTGCCATATAATTGTTAAAATCTGATTTAAACCTTTGAACTGGAAGGTGTCCAGCCTCTTTTCATCTCCCTTCATCAACTTTGCCATGTTTCTCATCCGTATAATAGCACGGGAAGTACCAATGCCCTGTGCAGCGTGTTTTTGCTCTTGTTCCAGTGCTTTCAGAACTCGATACCTTATTTTATCTAGAGACACTCCTCTGGCTTTGGCCATTCTGTTGTGAATGTCCTTAGTTCCTCCTGCATTGACAGTTAGCGTTACGCCAAGGTATACAATGTCCTCTACATCCTCAACGTATTCACTTCCTACTTTTACTTTGCTTCCTTTTGCTATCTATCCTGATACCCATTTATTTCTTATACTTCAACTTCAGTCCAACTCTCCCGGTTACTTCGAGTCCACCAACAGCTCTGTATTATTTTGTGTGTGTTCAGACTTGGGTGATATCAGTGCTATATTGTCTGAAAATTATAGATCTTCCAGCATTGGCATGAAATTCCATCTAATACCTGTTCTCTTCTCCTCCATCACTCTTCTCATTATCTAATCAATCGTCAACAGAAAAATAAATCCAGACATCACACACCCCTAACGTTGCAAAGAACCACTCTGTAACATCGCCATCCTTTGCAACTACACATTCAAAGCCCTTGTACATTGCCTTCACCATCCCAAATATCTTTGCTGGTATTCCATATTCTCTCATAATTTGCCATCAGCTCTCTCTGTGTACAAGTCGACAAACGTTATATACATCGCCGCGTTCCATTCGTTAGCTTGTTCGACAAGGTTCAGTAGAATAAAGATTTGGTCCCCAGTACTTCTATTCCTTTTAAATCCTGCTTGTTCCTTCCTTAATAAATTGTCTACTCCGTCTCCAATTCTGTCGATGAGAATCCTTCCTATAACTCTACTGAATACTTGCAGTAAGATCACCCTCTCTAGTTAACATATTCTCGTATGTCGCCTTTCGATTTTGACAATGAGACTTTTCTTCCCTTTATTTGATATTCATTTCTCAATCCATACTTTTTCGCATGTTCTGTCCAGGTCATAGTATTTCAGCCGTAAAAAAATGTAGATAGCTTTAGATGAATTAGGCTTACCTTACCACTCTCCTCTCTTGACTGTGAAGGTTGAGGCTTGATGGAGTAGCTTCTTCCATTTCTTCCTGTCTCTTGCAAATTACAAAGTGCTACGGATTTTATCATATTACAATGTACGACAGCTCGGGTTATTACAAATTGCGATAGAAAATATTACACATTGCGACAGCTTTTTTATTACAAAGTGCGACAAGCTTTATTACAAAATTGCAACAGGTATTTCAAATTATTACAAATTGCGACAAGGTTTATTACAAATTGCACGGGGGGTATTACAAAGCGCCAGGTTATTACAAATTGCGACAGAACTGGCAATGTAACAATAATGTAAGAACAGCTGATAGTGTAACAAGTCCTTTAACGATAGTGTAACAATCGCCGATAATATGATAACAAACGACCGATATTGTAACAAAACAATTGACTGATAATGTAACAAATATTGACACATAATGTAACAAAAAACTTATCTACTGATAATGTAACAATTCTTGACCGATCATGTAACAAAAACATTATCGACCGATAATGTAATAAAAACGCCCGATAATGTAACAAATCTGAAACATCAATGATGTAGTAGCCAAACAAGTATTTTGTTAGGGGTGGGGGTTACAAGCCTTTTTTGTTGGTGGGTAGTCAATTCTAGTAGGCTGGGGTTGTTAGGAAAGAAATACATGTTTGATGGGGGTTTTTTTTTTTGGGGGGAGGGGGATGCAAGCGGGAGCTTTAATATCGTTGTGATGCTAGAACAACAATGATGTAGTAGCTCAATATATGTTTTTGGGTGGGTATAAGACTGTTTTTGTTGGTGGGGAGTTACATTAGGTAGGGTGTGGTTGTTAGGAAAGGAATACAAGTTTGATTAGCAGTGGCGCAACAAAAGGCTGGGAATGCCCGGAAGTGTGGGTAAACCTCACAGGTCTTGAGGAAAATCGACTTAAACAATAGCACTGCAATATCTTTGGTATGGGTTCCAAAGCCCCAGGGGTGTTGGAAAGATCTCAATCAAAGAGAAGGGAGTAGAAAATCAAGTTCATGGGCGCATTTTTGACAGTAATTGAGGGGCACTTTTTATTTTTTAAAAGAGCACTCTGTCAGTTTTCGAAATTGTGCCATGGAGGAAACGTGCCTCTGCCTACATATGGTTTGAGCATAAGTAGGATTTCACTTTTTTGTCCAGATGGGTACTTTTGTATGGTGATGTGATGTATCTTAGCATTATTTTGTGACCCCCCTCCCCCCCCTCCGCGCACACACACACATACACACACTTCTGACTTTCCTCTACTTTCGCTAGACAAATTCTACCTATGGGTTCAAAGATTTGAGAGCCTGGATCAATGTTGACAATTACCCATCTGGAAACTAGGTAAAAGGTTTATTTTGAAAATTGCCAGCTACTTAAAACGCGCCCGCGCGATTGATCGTGCACGTTCGTAAAGATGAATTTCTGTGGGTGGCACAAGCGTGTTTTCAGTTTAGACATACGCCGAAACAAAATGGGTCGGAATTTTATTTTCTTCACTAATTTTCGACATATTATCAAGCAAACTTAGTGTTAATTTTCAAATGAAATTCTATCAAACATATTGAAATTAAGGTGTATAAATTTTCATGTATATTGGTGTTTATTATGATACTGAAATTTAAGTTGCCCTAAATTTTGAGGGCAACATATTTTGGACACGTGTTAAATCACCTTGAAATTTGCTTCAACGTGCGTTATTTTTTTAATGGGCGATTTTCTATACCTAAAATCAGCAAACTTTGTGAAGTCAAGCTGATGAAGGTATAGTTACTTTACTACTTTTTTTTTATCAGTGAGTTATCTACACTTTGGTGATTTCATAGTCAGTCTCAATTGCATTGTTATGGTTGAAATAGCCTACTCAGGTTATTTTAGCCATTCTTGAGCCTTTGATATTTTATAAACGCAATCCATAGCCCAAACAAGCTGTCAACTACAAGTGCTATACCGCAATTTGACTAGTCAGATAATATCTGACTGTAGTATACGCTATAGCTAGAACATTGCTGCTATAGACCTTTTCAAATCTGAATCGGCAATTTTCGGATAACGAATTTAAATATTGTAACATGGCCAAGATTCACTTGTCCATAATGGACCAATTGTATACTGGAGGAATCTTATTGACCAATAACATACTGGAGAAATTTGCTTGATTTGCTTTATTTATTTGGTTCTTCACAACATATTTACATATAACAATATACAATATATACAGATATACAATTGAGTTTACAAATATTTGAATTGTTGAAATACAGTTATCAACATATAGAAATGTGGATAGGTGTAGGATATAATAATATACAATATGTATGTGAAAGGAAGTGTTGCAAAAAAACTCTGGAGAGCTTAACTAAGTACAACACTCCCTGGTTACAAAGTAAGTTAATTTTAGCATAAACTACCCACCCCACCCCTTCAAGTTACTAGACCTCCCCCAATTTACCAGCCCCTACCAAAAATACCAGACCCTATTCCCCACCCATCCCCTACCCCTATCCCCAAGGTTACGGATAGAATATAACAAGTAGTAATAGAGTATTTAGTAATCATTTATACAATTTTGTCTAATGATTTTCCGAAAGCTGGCAAGAGAATTACAAGTTTGTATGTCACAAGGGATGGAATTCCAAAAATCAATGGCTCGGTTACAAGTATTAAATCTAATCAGATTAGTGCGACATGGAGGACAATGAATGTTATTTGATTGACAGGTATATATGGATGAAAGTCATTGTTTGTCTTAAATAGATTAACTAAAGGAAATGGGAGGTCATTATGTGTTGCACAATAAACAATAGTTGCAAGATTGATTTGGATGAGGTCAGGCAATTTCAGAAGTTTAAGCGACAGAAAAAGCTTGCTGGTACTTTCACGATAATGAGCATTGCTTATATGTCGAATAGCCTGTTTTTGTAAGACAATCAATTTATTTAAAGTGGTTTTAGTTGCACTTGACCAAACACTGCAACAATAAGACAGATGAGGCAAAATAAGAGTTTGATACAAGCACCTTAGAATATTTCTTGGAATATAATATTTTAATTTAGAAAGGATACCAACAGATCTAGAAATTTGGTTACAAATTGAATAAATATGGTCTGACCAGAAAAGATTGGAGTCGATGGTCACCTCTAAAAATTTGGTTGAGGTTACTTTATGGACTATTATACCATTCAAATTGATAGTGACATTCCAATTTTTACCGCGAGCACCAAAAACAATATAATTAGTTTTAGCTGCATTTAAAGAAAGCTTATTAGCACAGAACCAGTCATGATAACATAATAAATCAGAGCAGATAATGTCTTGTAACTCATAAGCGTTACTACCATGATAAAAAATATTTGTGTCATCTGCAAATTAAATTAAAGATGATTTTGAAGACACATTACTTATATCGTTAGTATATAAAATAAATAGAAGTGGTCCTAATATAGAGCTTGAGGGACTCCACACTTAACACGAGAAAGATCAGAACTGCAATTATTATAATACACATACTGATGCCTATTAGAAAGGTAGCTATAAAACCAATCAAGAGCTTTACCTCTTATGCCATAAAATGATAACTTTTTTAATAAAATGTGATGATCAATGGTATCAAAGGCCTTAGACAGGTCAAGGAAGATTCCAACTGCTGAATCTTTTTGTTCAAGGGCTTTATATAATTTATTTATTGCAGAGATAAGTGCTGATTCCGTAGAATGACCTGGTCTAAATCCATACTGATCATCAAATAAAATGTTGTGTTTGTCAAGGAAAGCTAGGATACGATTAAACATCAACCTTTCAATGATTTTAGATATACATGGTAAGATAGATATAGGGCGGTAGTTTTCATAAACATGGGGATCATCTTTCTTATAGATGGGGACAACTTTAGCAATTTTTAGTCTGTTTGGAAAAATACCTGTAATGAATGATAAGTTGAAAATGTGAGTTAAAGGTTGAACATTGTGATGAATTACTAACCTGATTATACCAGGTTTGAGGTTGTCAGAACCAGCAGACTTATTAGATTTAAGACACGAATAAGCTACTTTAAATACTTCGTTAATTGTTACAGGATTAAGAAACAAAGAACTTTAAATGCTCTTGTTTGGCTCTAAGTACTCATCAAAGGAATTGTTACCATTTATATTGTTAGCAAGAGTAAGGCCTATATTGACAAAAAAGTCATTAAAATTATTGGCAATAGTTTTGGGGTCAGTGACTGGATTGTCCCCATCACTGAATGAGGATACCGAATTACTTGACCTTTTATTTAAAAGTTCATTTATTATACTTCAAGTACTTTTGGCATTATTTTTACAATTGTTAAGTTTTTCATTAAAGTAGTTCTTTTTTGAAAAGCGAATAACATGATTTAATTTATTTCTATATTTCTTGTAGTTGGTTTTGTTTTCACTAGATGGATTTCTTAGAAACCTTCTATATAATTTATTTTTAACTTTGATTGACTTAAGAATTCCAGAAGTTATCCATGGATGCCGTTTACGATTAGTTTTAGTATTTATAGTTATATGTGGAAAACAATTATCATAAATATGATTAATGGTATTTACAAATGAATCATAAGCTGCGTTGGCGTCTTTGAGTGCCAAAATAAAGCTCCAGTCTACTGCACCAACTTTACTGACAAAATTATCAACATTACACTTAGAATAATTACGTATATATATGATAGCTTTGTTTTTAACTCTGTTAGTACAAACATTAACTTGGTGAAAAATTGGAAAATGATCACTGATGTCAGTGACTAAAACCCCTGAGATACAGTCATCAAAATTAGTATTGCTAAGAATGTTATCAATTAAACTTACAGAATTACAAGTTACCCTAGTAGGTATACTTATCAAAGGACAATACCCATAAGAAGACAATATGTTATGAAAATCAAAGGATATATCTTTTGCAAAGTCAATATTAAAATCACCCATTATGTAACAGTTTTTATGCATTTCATTTGAAATTTTTGAGAGGATTAAATCTAGTGTATCATAAAAAGAATTTACTGAGGATTGCGGAGGTCTATAAATAACAGAAACTAAGATAGTGATGGATTCAAAATTTAGTTCAACAAAGATACTTTCAATGTCAGCGTTAAAAATAGATAGGTCATGACGAATAACCGCAGGAAACTTATTATGTACAAACAAACAAACCCCGCCCCCTCTCCTGTTCTCTCTATGTTGCTCAAAAAGGTTGTAATTACTCATACCAGTGATTTTATTATGTTGACCAAACCATGTTTCCGAGAAACCCAAGATTGAGAAGTTATTATTAAGAGTAGACAAAAAATCACTGATGGTATTAATATTATGGATAAGACTACGGCTATTAAGATGAAAAAGGGAAAAACCAGTATCCTTAACTACATTGTTAAAATTATCTATATCATAATACTTACAATTACTTGAAATGTGATCATCAATTGATTGATTCCACATTAGAACTTGATCGTCTGCACAATTACGCACGGTATGGGACCAAGCGTATGAAAAAATGTTTTCAAGCGCACGAATCATACGTGTGTTATACATGAAGGAAATACGCGCGCGTATTGCTGCTACATTTTCCCCCTCAAACCTGCACCTGATTGGTGGGAAACAAAGAAAAAGTTCCCCAGCATTTGATTGGTGGATGTACTGAAGGAATCATGTGCGGCTAAACTCAGTTTGAAAAGGTCTATACACAGTCAGAAAACGCTATATACCTTATAACCTTGAAACTGCTGCATTGGCTTTTCATAGAAGCGTAGATGAATTTCGACTACGCGCTAGAAAAACTAGACTTTTCCGCGACGATCGCAGGTCAACTTTTGACAATGCCTTCCATTGTCATGGATCACTTTTACGTAATGCAAAATAAATAGATGATACTATATTGAGACGTGCATTTACGTTTTGTGCGTGAATGTAATAAAGAAAACTGTCAAAAGTTTGTATAAGAGCCTTCGTTACGGGTGGATGTATCTAATTAGTTAAAAAATTGTCGAACAATAGAGGGATTTCATCACGTGACTCAAACTCATGTGGAAGCCATTTTGCCGGGGAAGCGTCGTTGCGTTTCACGCGTATTCACACAGCTGAGTCACATCATACGTACCACAAACATACTGCTTCCTAACCTACAAGTATCAGCTCAGCGAATTTTGTGTTTATTCGCTGCGACGATTTTACTTCATACTTTCCTAAAGTTTTATATATTCACTGCGTATACGAAGAGTAAATTTTACGTGAACGCCATCTGATTGTTCGTTATACCCAGAAAAAGCCTACATACCTGGGATAAAGTGCCCACTGCAAATCCTATACCGAAGGTTGAAAGACGTTGCGTCGTGCAGCAGAAATCCACTTCGAACGCCGATCAGGATCAAATGGAAATCGAGAAAACGTCTTTTTATTTACCGGCCCACGTCTATTAGTGCAACCAACTGGCACAGCACGATTTCGGCATAATCATCTTACAAAAATTATCCTATATAACAACATGCAAGCGTTTGTAATTCTAAGTAAGTGTACATCAGACGATCGTTTTCGCTCGACAAAATGGCGATGTAAACAAAGTCACGTGACGTCATGACGTCAGCTGAAATACCCTAATAGCGACCTACGGTGAAGTCAACGTGCGTATAGCATTAAATCGAACACTGCGCGCATTTACTGACGAACATTTTCAAAATAAGAGTACCAGCGCTCTCGGGTGACACGCGCACTAATTGTGTACCCGTTTCCTAAAGTGAGGTATTTGCGAAGTAATCGGAATGTCATTTCTTCCGTAATTTAGATGTTTTTTTACATACAAAATAATTCATCATTTCATTTGTAACTTAGTTTGAAAGATACTTCAAAGTTTCAAGACGCTAATGAAATCAAATTCATAGCTCGTAAGTACTTTTGTCAGTTTTGAGAAAGGTTTTCATTTCATGATTATGTTATTTGTTATTGTCTGAGCAATTTTCAACATTACGAGTGTATTAAGCGTTGTCTCACTCAGTATGCAAGTATCGCCTTGCAAGTAGTGCCAACTGAGTGAGGTGTTTATCTCACTACAATTTCACTACACATAGAGAGAAATCCCAAACGAGACGTCAAGCTCGATTAGCATTATGTGCCAGTCGGTATTTTAACGTTCCAGCCAATAAAATCAAATTTTTCTTTCAATCGTAGACATTTGGTGGTATTTTCCGAGCCAATATTATTATACATGCCAATTTCATTCGGATTGCGCCTAGCGAAATCCGAGTATTTGAAACATTTTTTAGTAGCCAAAAACTACGAAACAAGATGAACTGTTATTGCATCAACATATCGCTCTATTTAAGGCAAACAGAGCAATACAGCAAAATATCCAATAACACTTAGAAAATGATAAACGCTGCAAAATCCGAACGTATCCAGGTAAGAACCTGGCTCTTGAGTTAGTTATTGCTTAAGCTCAAATCCCTTAAAGGGATGTTGAGCTAAAAATGATCAAGTAATAATGTTATAACAACGCCCGATAATGCTTTTTGCATTTTTGGTCATTTAACTCTTCAATTGTTATCAAATTGGTGTTTAATTGTCATTTCATATTTAACTTTACGGTATATGGGCTAGCAGGAAACGATGTCTGTCGCAGAGAAACAAGGGGGTATTTGATACTTAATTATAAAGTAAAAAGTCCTAGTCAGCCATATTAAGCAGAACTCCAGATTCGCGGGTAACAGTCGCAGATTGATTCAGGGGTGCACGTGCGCCCTATAGACTATGTATACCCTACCAACTCATGAACATTTTAAAAAAAAGTACTCCTTTTTTTAAATGAGGATTATGGAGGACATCCATCATGTTTACATGTGATTATGTCGTGATTATGGTGGGCATCCACCATGTCCACATGTGATTGTGTCCTGATTATGGTGGGCATCCACCATGTCCACATTGTGGTAGTGTCTTGATTATGGAGGACATTCACCGTGTCCGCATGTGATTTTGTCGTGATTATGGAGGACATCCACCATGTCCACATGTGATTGTGTCCTGATTATGGTGGGCATCCACCATGTGCACATTGTGATAGTGTCCTGATTATGGTGGGCATCCACCATGTCCACATGTGATTATGTCGTGATTTTGGGGACATCCACAATGTCTACATTGTGATTGTGTCTTGATTATGGTGGGCATCCACCATGTCCACATGTGATTATGTCGTGATTATGGGGAACATCCACCATGTCCACATTGTGATTGTGTCCTGATTATGGGGTACATCCACCATGTCCACATTGTGGTAGTGTCCTGATTTTGGAGGACATTCACCATGTCCACATTGTGGTAGTGTCCTAATTATGGAGGACATTCACCAAATCCACATTGTGGTAGTGTCCTGATTATGAGGTACATCCACCATGTCCACATTGTGATAGTGTCCTGATTATGGGGTACATCCACCATGTCCACATTGAGGTAGTGTCCTGATTATGGGGTACATCCACCATGTCCACATTGTGGTAGTGTCCTGATTATGGTGGGCATCCACCATGTCTACATTGTGATTGTGTCCTGATTATGGGGTACCTCCACCATGTCCACATTGTGATAGTGTCCTGATTATGGGGTACATCCACCATGTCCACATTGTGATAGTGTCCTGATTATGGGGTACATCCACCATGTCCACATTGTGGTAGTGTCCTGATTATGGGGTACATCCACCATGTCCACATTGTGGTAGTGTCCTGATTATGGTGGGCATCCACCATGTCTACATTGTGATTGTGTCCTGATTATGGGGTACATCCACCATGTCCACATTGTGGTTGTGTCCTGATTATGGAGGACATCCACTATGTCCACTTTGTGATTGTGTCATGATTATGGAGGACATTCACCATGTCCACATTGTGGTAGTGTCCTGATTATGGAGGACATCCACCATGTCCACATTGTGGTAGTGTCCTGATTATGGGGTACATCCACCATGTCCACATTGAGGTAGTGTCCTGATTATGGGGTACATCCACCATGTCCACATTGTGATTGTGTCCTGATTATGGAGGACATCCACTATGTCCACTTTGTGATTGTGTCATGATTATGGAGGACATTCACCATGTCCACATTGTGGTAGTGTCCTGATTATGGAGGACATCCACCATGTCCACATTGTGGTAGTGTCCTGATTATGGGGTACATCCACCATGTCCACATTGAGGTAGTGTCCTGATTATGGGGTACATCCACCATGTCCACATTGTGGTAGTGTCCTGATTATGGTGGGCATCCACCATGTCTACATTGTTATTGTGTCCTGATTATGGGGTACCTCCACCATGTCCACATTGTGATAGTGTCCTGATTATGGAGGACATCCACCATGTCCACATTGTGATAGTGTCCTGATTATGGGGTACATCCACCATGTCCACATTGTGGTAGTGTCCTGATTATGGGGTACATCCACCATGTCCACATTGTGATAGTGTCCTGATTATGGGGGACATCCACCATGTCTACATTGTGATTGTGTCCTGATTATGGGGTACATCCACCATGTCCACATTGTGATAGTGTCCTGATTATGGGGTACATCCACCATGTCCACATTGTGGTAGTGTCCTGATTATGGGGTACATCCACCATGTCCACATTGTGGTAGTGTCCTGATTATGGTGGACATCCACTATGTCCACTTTGTGATTGTGTCATGATTATGGAGGACATTCACCATGTCCACATTGTGATTGTGTCCTGATTATGGAGGACATCCACTATGTCCACTTTGTGATTGTGTCATGATTATGGAGGACATTCACCATGTCCACATTGTGATTGTGTCCTGATTATGAGTGACATCCACCATGTCCACATTGTGGTAGTGTCCTGATTATGGGGGACATTTACCGTGTCCACATTGTGGTAGTGTCCTTATTATGGGGTACATCCACCATGTCCACATTGTGGTAGTGTCCTGATTATGGGGTACATCCACCATGGCCACATTGTGGTAGTGTCCTGATTATGGAGGACATTCACCGTGTCCACATTGTGGTAGTGTCCTGATTATGGAGGACATCCACCATGTCCACATTGTGGTAGTGTCCTGATTATGGGGTACATCCGCCATGGCCACATTGTGGCAGTGTCCTGATTATGGGGGACATTCACCGTGTCCACATTGTGGTAGTGTCCTGATTATTGGGTACATCCACCATGGCCACATTGTGGTAGTGTCCTGATTATGGAGGACATCCACCATGTCCACATTGTGATAGTGTCCTGATTATGGAGGACATCCACCATGTCCACATTGTGGTAGTGTCCTGATTATGGAGGACATTCACCATGTCCACATTGTGATAGTGTCCTGATTATGGGGACATCCACCATGTCCACATTGTGGTAGTGTCCTGATTATGGGGGACATTCACCATGTCCACATTGTGATTGTGTCCTGATTATGAGGGACATCCACCATGTCCACATTGTGGTAGTGTCTTGATTATGGGGTACATCCACCATGTCCACATTGTGGTAGTGTCCTGATTATGGGGTACATCCACCATGGCCACATTGTGGTAGTGTCCTGATTATGGAGGACATCCACCATGTCCACATTGTGGTAGTGTCCTGATTATGGGGGACATTCACCATGTCCACATTGTGATTTTGTCCTGATTATGGAGTACATCCACCATGGCCACATTGTGGTAGTGTCCTGATTATGGAGGACATCCACCATGTCCACATTGTGGTAGTGTCCTGAATATGGGGTACATCCACCATGTTCACATTGTGGTAGTGTTCTGATTATGGGGGACATCCACCATGTCCACATTGTGATAGTGTCCTGATTATGGGGGACATCCACCATGGCCACATTGTGGTAGTGTCCTGATTATGGAGGACATTCACCGTGTCCACATTGTGATTGTGTCCTGACTATGGTGGTCATCCACCATGGCCACATTGTGATTGTGTCCTGGGTATGGGGGACATCCACCATGTCTAGATTTGTATAGTGTCCTGATACATCTAATGCACTTAGAAATATCTTTAACTCAATTAAAAAAATCTTTGTTTTTCTAGAGATATCTTAAAATATTTAAAGGTATCTCTAGATATTAAAGATATCTTTAATTCAGGAATAAAACGTATAACGGCTTGCCATACGTTCCACTGCTATTTTGTATCTCTTTTTGATCTCATCATCTGTCAGTATTCCTATACCCAGGCTCGGTTTTACTTTCTTTGTTTTATGCATACTCAGGTTTAGCCGGAATCTTCGTTATCACAAGGTAATGATGACTTTATCACTTTATACATCAGCTCCTCTATGCACCTTTGTATCCATCACACTTGATCTCCAATTTCTTTTCACTAATAAATATGATTTTCAACTTTCCTGTCTGCTGACACCCATCTCGCCTTACGGATTATTTTGTGTTGGAAAATTGTTCCTGTTAATACCAGGCCATTTACTTCACAAAAATAACACAGCCTTTCTCAATCATCCTTTCAAACTCCTATTTCATGCATTTCATGCCTTCCCATAACTCTATCATGATCAGTTTTATCTGCACCATTACCATTTAGGCCACCCATAATGATTACAATGTCAGTTCTGTTGCAATCGTCAATTGTTTGTCGTAGTTCCTCATAACATGTATCCTTCTCTCTCATTGTGCGGGGCATATACCTCAATCACGCTCAGCTTGAGGAACTGAGTAAAATCTTTGACTTATGATCCTATCACTTTGGTCTACCTCATTAGTGACTTATTGGCTTGACTAATAATATTAGTCCCACTCCTCCCTGATGCACCTCTTCATTTCCAAAGTTATCAATGTAAGACCTGTCGTCAACATTTGCTTTCTTGCCCCAGTCCACCTGATTTCGCTTATACCTAACATATCCAACTTGTACTCATCCATCTCCTTCCCAACTTGTCCTGCAATACTCCTCACAGTCCAATGACACATTCTTAACTCGATCTTTGGTTTCACCATAGATTAGGTCGGACGAAGGGCTTCCCGAAGGCTTTCGCCCAACCTCGTCATCCTACTACCATCACTGCTATTGATCATCACGGCATATATTGATCATCACGGCATCTATTGATCATCATGATATCTATTGATCATCATGACATTTATTGATTAACCTTTATAGAAGTGATTTCTTGACTGATGTCTGCCATGTGGCAGATGCCCGTCATTGTTTGTTGTGTCCGTGGCTTCAAGTAAAACAATTTCCAGCCAAATCACCAACGTGAAGGAACAGGGAATACAAACTTGGTGTTTTCCATCGCTTAGATGAATTGCCTTTCTATGGTAGTGAGGTTCATCTCCGCATGTTTCAAATCAGAGTTTATACATCTCTTACATAAGATACCACCCGTGGTTAACAATGCTTATTCCATCGGGTTTTGGATCGCAGGTTTCCTTCTCCTAGATAAGTTGCCTTTCCAGGTTTACTAGGCCTATCTCTTGGGTCTTATTTTGATTTTCCATCCATAAACAGAGCCCCTGTCCCTTACTCTAGCCGCAAGGCTTGAGTGTGACAGTTAGTACCACGTGAAGGTAGGGTTGAGCTGTGAGTAGAGAGGCCATTATGGGAAGGCAAGCGTACACGAGTGCTTCATACACACAGTGGCCTACAGCTACTAGAGTGTAGACTGAAAACAGAATAAACAATAAGCATTATAAAACAATAAGCATATATATAAGAAAGCGGGCTGAAGTTGCGCATGAACACACCATTCACTAATCTTCCTTGCCCGTAAAGGACACAAAATTATTTGAGTGAAACATGAAAGCTATACCACCGGTTACAATACTTCTAAAAATATAATTGAAATGTATCAACGTATAATTTCATGTTCATATAAATCATAAGAGAGCATCATTAAAGTATCAAATTGGTGCAATAAACCATGTTGATATCTTCTTATTCTATCTTCTTATTACATTTAAGATTTATCCAGATTCTTGAAAAGACATTGCAGTTTACGGTACAGTGCGATATTATAATTAGCCTGCTCGAGTTAGATGATTGACAGCTTTTTCAACAATCACCGCATGAATTTGCCTAGCAACAAAATCTGCGTAACTAAGTGGGGGAAAATGCCAACGCGGTACTGGTACAGTACAACTAGCTAACGGCGCGCGCAATGCAGTCAATGCATATATATATATATATATATATATATATATATATATATATATATATATATATATATATATATATATATATATATATATATATATATATATATATATATATATATATATATATATATATATATATATATATATATATATATATATATATATATATATATACTGTTGAAGCGCTGTATGTGGCTGGCTCCAGTTTGTCTGCTGTTTTCCCTCTATTGTGATCCTTATACAGGAGCTTCTTTTTATAACTTTTGTGTGCTTGTATTGTATATGTAACCGGTCGCTTTTGTTCTGCTTTTGGGAAGGATATTCACATATCTGTACAAAACTAAATGTTTTAAACTTGTATAATTTTACTGTGGAATGTTTCATTTGACCAGTTTCACTACTTTTCGAATGGCTTTAAGTAGAGGACTTATGTTAAGTTTGAGATGGCGCACAAGAAAAGTTGTGTGTAATGAAGCATGGTACACTGTACAATAAGTTGGACTGCAAAAGAAAAAACCAGGAGGGAAACAAAAACTGGAAAAAGATTCAAGAGTGGATTAACTTCTCCTCATGAGAGACCTTTTGTGTCCTCTATTTCCACACGCATCACTGAGCGCACACTGCAGCCTCTATCAGCTGTACCAGCTGTTAATTGGAATAACATTATAAAGGTGACTGTATACAAATCTGTGGGGATTACCCCCAAACCTAGCACTATACATCTTAATATGTGCTGTCTCAATGTCGGATCTGTAAAAACAAAACAGTGTCTTTATCAGACTATATCACCTCTAATGATCTTGATGTGTTGGCTATAACGGAAACCTGGCTTGAAACCACTACTGATAAGCAATGTCTAAATGAACTACTGCCAGTAGGCTTCAAATAAAGCACGCTCCTTGCAATAGCAAACAACTGGGTGGAGGTGTGGTTGTGGTATACAAAGCAAATTTACCAATAAGGGTGTTAGATTCTTCCAACAAAAGCCAGGAAGTCACTCACTTTGAGTACATGGACTGCAAAATGGAAATACCAGGAATTTTTATGCTGCTCTCCGTTGTGTATCGCCCGCCACCTTCAAAGAAAAATCGTCTAAAAACAGTGTATTTTTCGAAGAATGGCCTTTCTATCTATAGCGCCATGCCACATCACAGTCAGAAACTCTTCTTCTCGGTGATTTAAATTTCTATTTGAATGTGACTGATGACACAGACAATAAGCGCTTTTCTGATATTCAGGACTTTCTTGGCATGAAGCAACATGTAAAAGGTGAAACCCACAACAAAGGTCACACTCTGGATGTTGTGATCACGAAGGATACCAGCCATATTGTCGAAAAAATCTGCATCAAAGATCCATGTTTGTGTGATAAGGATGGCAATTTCTCCGGTAAGCATTACGCTGTGCATATTGACTCATACTTCACTAAACCTCGTCACATTCAGCGAAATGTGTCATACAGGAAATTTCGCAGCATAATTACAGAAGATTTCAGTAAGGACAAATCATCCACTCTGCAATCCAGCCAAAGTTCTGTAGCAGATTGCGTGAATACTTTCAATAAAGGCATTAGTAATTTGACAGATATTTATGCCCCTTTAATACAAAAGACGATCACGCTAAGATCTAACGCGCCCTGGTATAACGAAGACCTACATGATGCTAAACGGAACGCAGAAAGCTGGAGCGACAGTGGTTGAGATCCAGGTTACAAGTCGACCGCCAAATATACAGGTCTCAGTGCTCTGTTTACAACAAACTACTTCTAAGAATACGTAAGGAATATTACTTGGGTAAAATTTCCATGTGCAGACCATTGCAGACCAGAATAGCAATATCCACAGATTAGAGGCATGTTTGTGTGATATAGAGCAATGGATGGTAAATAACAAGTTGAAGTTGAACTGTGATAAGACAGAGGTGATACTGTTTAGCACCAAGTAGAGCCGGTATAAATTGGATGTGGCTGTTAATTTTGGAAGTAACAGAATAACACATACTACGTCTGTGAGGAACCTTGGTGTTGTATTTGACAGTCCTATGTCCTTGAAAAAGCATGTCAACCAAGTCAGCCGGTCTTGCTATGCACACATCAGGAACATCGGACGAATACGCCCATTGCTGAATATAGAAGCCACGAAATATTTAGTGCACAGTTTGATTACTTCGCGACTTGACTACTGTAATGCGCTACTGTGTGGTGTAATAGACTCTTTATCCGGTAAACTGCAGCGTGTTCAGAACACAGCGGCCCGAGTAATCACTTGCACAAGAAGATCATAACACATTACGTATACTTTAGCGCGTGCACTCAGGTCATGTAGATCTTCAAGTCTCGTGGTCCCACGATTAAAATCTGTCAGTTATGGTGACAAATCTTTAAAACAATAGCATCAGCACCCTGGAACAACCTTCCAAGTGACGTCCGAGACTGTTCAGATTTGAACACTTTTAAATCTTTATTAAAAACAAGGTAGCCCATGGACTATAACTTCTAATTATTTCAATCTATATTATATTTCATGTACAGTGCTTTGGAGCATGTTTTTTTCATGAATTTTAGCACTATAATATTCGGTATAATAATATTAATAATAACATACTACACAAAACAAATTTCTGCACACACATAACGAGTGACGACAAGATTGTAAACAAAAAATGCGCATACGAACTCGTTACGGGCTTTGCGAATCCGATTCCCGTTACCCAGAACGGTTAGCAAACTGATTTTTGTTAATTTCTTTTGCTAAAATTTCTAAAGATTTGGGAAAATACCAGAAATGGATACACACTTGCGGCAGGCCACCCTGGACATCTAAATGTCAATGCATTGGTCATGCACGATTGTGGATTTGAGGTTTGTTTGCCCCACCTAGTTACCGCGCTGCTATAATGGGTGTGGTTTATTTCCTAACCCAGAGACGTCAATTGCAGACCAAAGACGAATTATCATGTATTTACTTAACTGCCTCTTGCTGAAGTATTTGAAACACATTTTCTTTAATAAAAGACAAATATTCATGTATCTAACTGCCTCTTTGTGAAGTGTTTGAAACACGTATTGTTGAATTATTGAGATGGGGGTAAAATATGCACTTTACAAAAATACGCTTTGCCCATCTGATCATGTACATTACACTCTAAATAAAGGAAAAATTAGTATTTATTTTATGGAAATACATAAAAGTTAACGGAATAAGACATCAGTATGTTATTTATCACTTTTGTTTCCTTAATAGCCCTCGATCAAATGTATCAAAATTCACAGGTTTATTTCGTGAAGGTTAAATAACTGTTATTTCTTATTTCTTTTAGCGCAAATAACCCAGAACACTGCCGGATGTTGTCTGAAGTATGCTACCAATTTGTATTTCCTTCTTTTTATAACAAGTTTTAAGCAGTTGCATGATGTTTCAATAAACCAAACGCTTCATAGCATGGTGGCAACCAAAAGCGTAGGTAGCGCGCGGGTGTGGGATAGGGGGGAGGAATGCATGGTAGAAAGCCCGCCCGAGAATTTCACCTTCTCGGTTGGGAGATAAAACTGCGGATTTAGCAAAGTAAAAAGTTGTTAAATTGAGTAAAAAGTTGGTAAAATTGAGAAAACCTTTTATAAAATTGAAAGACATTTTGTTATAATTGAAGAGACTGCGGTATTTTGCTTGTAATCTGTAAGTTTTTATAGGTAGATAATCCTTCGTCCTACGTGCCTGGGCGAGTCGCACTGTGTTCCATCATGGCGGGCATGTTAATGTTATGGATACTAGATCCTGACATGATGTTTTGAAATCAATAATCAATGAGCATATCCTACACCTCCTAGCTTCGTTATCTATTATTTATATTTCAATATATAAAACTTAATGAATTTTTAGATGCGAAAGTCAATGCAGTATTTTCTTGACGTTGTGGACAATGCGGTGATCGATCAAATGATTGGTAATTTTTTTTCTTAATTTTCTTGTCTAACAATTTTCTCTTTGAGGGTCTAACATTTAAAATAAGCCACCCTTACAAAAAATTCCAGTTCTTGATCGGATACAAATCCAGATCTATACCGGATATGAATCTCAAATAAGATTTATAGGTTTTCGTCTGGTTTTATCAGATTCGGCTGGTCTTAACCATATGACACTTTATCTGCATATCAAGTGTATATGTACAGTATGTCATTAAATCGAGTTTCTATTTGGCAAATTTGACCTAATCAACCCAATCAAAATAATTGCTATAAGCCAGATTTGGATTGTTTGTATATGTTGTGTGTAGCAGTTGGTCAAGAAATTTTCACAGGATTACTAAAACGTACTAAATCGATTCATGTTACATAAAAGGTTTCTTCAGTGGTCAAGTAAATTCCTTTTATATAAAAGATGGCATTAAAAGAAACACAAAAACAAAAATGTTTGATGTGATTGACATTTTCTAGAAATTTCAACCGCCTTTCTTCCCCCACCCCTCGTATAATTTTACATATCGTGGATTTCCTGCATTCGACTTTTACCGCAAGCTTTTGTCACAAAACTTACTTGCTAATCTACTTTTACCGTACAAATTTGC
The DNA here is from genome assembly GCA_020152595.1 of Chiridota heheva. Classification (NCBI taxonomy): domain Eukaryota; kingdom Metazoa; phylum Echinodermata; class Holothuroidea; order Apodida; family Chiridotidae; genus Chiridota; species Chiridota heheva. The sequence continues at coordinate 112,615 of JAIGNY010002343.1, forward strand.
TTTTCTCACATCGTTTTAGTATACTTGATTAATTTGTGGTTAAAATTTACTTGATAATATACTTTTATCACACGATTTGTTTCTTTTGTCACATTTTTTCTCATGATTGATAAAGTGTTGGTTGAAATTTACTTGATAATTATTCTTGCTTTCTAGTTAACTACGATCGCCACTCTGTCTACCAGTTAGCATGGATGGGTAATGATGCATTCATAATCCTACTCGACAATGGGAAGGGATTTTCAAATCCTTTTCATGACAATTCGTCATATTTCTTAGCACCTATAAGTGACTGTTGTCGGTAAGTAAATAGTATTACATGACAGTCACACGTCTGGCAAAATCTTAGTATAGCGCTATGTTGCTATATAGAGTTAAATAAAGTACGTTTATTATGCGTTTTTTAGATAATTATTTTTCTATATTTTTTTATTCTTGGAATTTTAAGGCACAAATTGAATAAGAATATTTTCAGTTACAATTATTCAAACCACAGTTGGTAGAATTATCAAAAAATCTAAAATGTTCAGTTATTTAAATAACAGAATAGTTGTAGTACAAGAAACTTATTTTCCCAAAGTTATACTGTTATACTAGGATTTTATCACATGTCTATGGTACTTCTAGTGTCCCGAAGTTCCGAAATCAAAGTATGTCAACTTCAACCAACATATGTCATAATTTCATTAATCAAAACTGATCATATTACTCAAGTATTTTTAATTAACTTTGAATTATCTGACGATTTGGAGCATTTGAATTGCCTAAAACCGTCATATGGGTCTATCTTCAATATAATGAAACATACTGTATGTCATTATGTTCAATTTCTGAGTCATATGAGGACTTTAGCCAATGAGAATGCTAGAAATAGTAATATGTGTAATTAAATTGATCATTTATGTCGATATATTTAATTTCTAATTTATACATAAGGAATGACGCCCTTACATCTCGCACCTTAAAAATATTTGGATAAAATGTATGCGCGTTAAGGTCAATCGACATATCAGTATCGTTTACGAAACTGTAGTCTCAATCCGCCGTGTTTTTTGAGTACGAATACTTTTTGCGCGAATACTATGAACACCCTTTATAAACCCATCTTCGAAAGGTTTGAAACAGTTGCATCTGCTTTCTAGGTGGTCGATAACTTTATCGTAGTCGACGGGTTCAGGACTCCCATTTTCACTAGAGCTTAAACATTCGGTAGGCTAAGATCTCTGATTACATTATGCGTTCGCTCTAAAATTCTGAATACCAATGGCAGGAAGGGACAGGTTTGCTTTGCTAGATTTATACGTTGTTCCGATCTCTTTCATTAAAGAGGTGAGAGGAGCTTATCCAGCCCTCGACCAATCACAAGCCAGTATTGCTATGACATTATAGCCTATTCGCATATACCCAATGCTGGCTTCTGATTGGTCGAGGACTGGAAGGCTTCCCTGGAATTTTATCCTACGACCGTCTTCCTTTTTTGAAGGGATTGGTTTATATACGACCAGCTCCTATGTTTGATTGATTGTTCGGTTGGTGAGGAAATATTTCATCGAGAAATTAAAAAAAATCTCATATATGACCGCCTTCCTAATTTTTCATTGGTCGGTCGGTTGTTGGGTAAAAAATATTTTCATCGAGGGATAACATCCCTTCCCAGGATTTCTTAGGAGATAAAAAAAAAACGAGACACATAACACTTGACGAACAAGTATGGACGTTAAAGTCGAATGTCAAAATGCATTTTCTCTTCTTGAATAATTGGTGGCTCTCAGAAGTGCATTTAGGTTGTATATCTCCATCACAACATTCGATATACTGTCCTCTCGTAGTCTGCTGATGTTGACCGTTTTCTTTGTTCTTGTCAGTATTTTGACCTTTCTTTGTTCTTTACGAGCCTCGCCGTGTTCTTTTGTCATATTGAAAGCAGCAAGTTAAAACTCCCATACCCCGTCCTGAACGGTTGACACGTCTTGATAAGTATGGACAATGGCTGCCACAATTACCTCGCCTTCTACAGGATGAAACCTTCCTTTAATGGTATAAAACAGTTGCATCTGCTTTCTAGGTGGTATACAGCTTTATCGTAGTTGACAGGTTCAGGACTCCATTTTCTCAAGAGATTAAAGATTTGGTCGGCTATGATCTCCCACTCCATGATGCTCTGAATACAAGTGACAGGAAAGGACAGGTTTGCTTTGCTAAATTTATACGTTGTTCCGGTCTCTTTGATCATTCAGATACCAGAAACGGATGATGTCATTCGCGTTGGTGACGCTCTTTTGTTATATTATATAAGCTACTCTGGCGTTCGCTCTAAACTTTTTAATCCAAATGAAAGGGACTGTTTTACCTTTAAATTCTATTTTTGTTCCGATCTTTTTGTTTATAGTCCTTGACCAATAGAAATGCAGGAAAATTTTAAGCCGTCCCAGATGGTGGCCCTCTTTTATCATTACGCTTTATGCCAGAGAATTAGCTTCTACAGACTGTTTGTGATGCTGCATTTTTAGCAAAATATCAAAATCTTGTAGAAAAAGCCTAGTAGAAAGAAAAAAAAAAAAAAACTGCGTGTAGAGAGAAAGAAGGCGCTTTTGTTAAACAAAAAACAACAACACACACGCACTAATTTGGTTTGTAATATATCGCATGATTCATTGTTATTTCTCAGAAGGTGCTAAATGCATCAATCATTTTTGAAGAGACTTACAATCTTCATTCAAAACATATCAGTGTTTTGGACATATCATTTGTCGACTGATTCAATGCTACATTACCCTAGTCCATGTAGTTTACTTTTTTATGCGATTGAGTTGTGTGTGTACGTGTAGTGTTATGCGTGAAGATAGACCGGTCTGGGACCGTCCGGCTGAGCCATAAAACCATCTTTTACGATGGAATGCCAAAAATCATCGCGTAGTGCAGATGCATCACATAAGCTCATTTTCGCCTCAGAGTTATATCGCCCCATGCGAGGTTGGCGAAAGATTGCATTCGTTACCCCCGTCTAACATCAGGCAGCTCAAACGTAACACGGGCAAGCACGGTGTATTTTCTTCCTTGTAAATGTTGGCGTGTACTTAAATAACAATCGACATCGATCTATCTGATAGGCCTAATTTATATTGATACTGCAAAAAAAACAAAAACAAATCATACGTAAAATATTGGTCCAACTTGCATACAAGTAGTAATAAATTGAATGTTTCAACACAAATAAAGACACATTGTTAATGCATGTAAATCTATGGTTGAAATGACATGTTGCCTTATAATCAAATCAAATCAATCGTTCCGTTAGTACGTTTGTATAAAAACGCAATTAATCCGCATCGTTTACAGGGCCAAAAGCACCCTCTTCTAAGATACATATCAACCTAAGGCAGCATCGATCAATTGCCCCAGAATTAAGTCAAATATTTCGTTAACTTACGTACGCGTTATATTGATTCAAATCAATATTCAAGTAATAATCCAAAAAATCCTATCCGTTTGGTATATCCACAATAACGCACACACATTAAAATGCCAAATACGCGCGAAACGAACAAATTCGCGATAGTGGTTGAAAAACACGTCCATCCTCTTTAAAGTCACGACACGATATGAACGCTGTTGTTCCGCGCTACAATGACAAAATGCAATCTATACTGATCACAGTCGAGTCACTTATATGACTTCTATACCTACAGTGTTACGAAATCGTGATACTTTTTTAGGTCATCCACCCATGTTGGTTCAAAGTGAACTTGAAAACAGTAGAGAGTCAAGCATTTGAAAAATAAAACCAACAAAGAAATGTATAAATTAAGTACTCTACGCAAATTGTTAGATTAAAAATTATGTCATTACGGATTTAATTTGATCGTTCCTTTGTGTGCACTTTTAGGTCATTAAACTAATATTTTTATCTGTCATTAATATAACAACTTTGATTTTGACGTCATCTATGGATCAAGTGCGAAAAAACTGACAAACCATGTAACATGCACACAATGTATGCAGGTACGGTATCGTATACCATGCCGATGCGTTTGTTACTCATTGTTTGTCTGAACATGACAAATTGAAACGTTAAACCAAGAGCATTTTTAAGTAATTACTGCCTAGCCTTATCGTTGCCGTTATGCATTACGCCTAGGCCCTAGCCTTGTTGGTGAAGATCGGCCAACAACGTAGGCCTATTGATTAATAATAATTTAACGTTAGCGATGGGCCTAGCCACGTTACGTCCCCGATGTAGAATAGCATAGCAAGGTTTAAAGTCCCGAAAGCATCCAGTGCTGGACATTATATCAAGACGGCCACGGCCTTTGTAACCAGTTGTTAACTTACTGGTTGCAGACCTACCGGGATTTAAAGCCGGGACGTGCGGGTTAAAGGACAAAGCACTAACCACTACACCACGGAGGTATGTAATGACTATTGCATTTTAAAGGAATTACTGCCTCGCCTTTTGATTAATAACCAGTGAGTTCACAACTGGTCATCAAAGGCCGTGGCCGTCTTGATATAATGTCTAGCACTGGATGCTTTCAGGACGTTAAACCTTGCTATGTTATGCTATATCGGAGACGTAATGTGGCCTAGTGTCGGCCGTTTAAAGACTAGGCTAGCCAAATGCGTACGTAGTCGGACATCTGTGGTCCTAGAATGCTTGAGATTTGCAATGTAGACTAATATTAACTAAGGTGGATCTAGGCCTAGTTATTGAAGTCTAGTTTAGTGTCGGGATTCTCGGGTAGTATGAAAAAGGACTGAAAAATTACCAACTTAACCTATTCAAATTCAGACCTAACCGTTACGTCTACATTCTTGCAAGACCAAATGCAGGTTAGAACTTGACTAACAAGAATTTTGGCTATGACTTGCTTCAGATTAGCTGTCCAGACCTAACTTGATTCTTCTGGTGGTTTGTTGTGTATACTACTTGAATTTTAAACAGAAGTTTGTAAATAATTCATGAGGAATACTGAAAATCCATATTTGTGAAATTAATATTATTTACGCCAAACTTAAGGTAAAGGCAAATAGCTATGTAGGCTACACACTAGCTCTATGATACATGGATGCTAATATTGTTACAGTTAGGCTCATTTTGTCAGAAAAAGCTATTAAATCTTATTATCAGTTTAGCATCTTCAATCCAATGATTTGGGTAGCTTTGCCATGCCTATCTCAAACCTATTAAGCTGTTGGGTGTAAAAGGGGAAACACATTAAATAATTCAATTGTGTGTAGGTAAAGGAAGTGAAAATTGTAATTACTACAGGAATTATATATCAATAGACACAAAAAACTGGTACATAATATATGAAATGATGTCTTAACCCAGGTGTTTAAAACAGATCAACACATTAATCTGCCATAAACTTATAAAAAGCATTCCTTCAAATTTGCATGTACATTTATGATAGAGAAATTGGAACTTAATTTTGGTGGTAACCAATTTACAAAATATTAGGTAAAACGTTTTGACATCATAATTTTGATTTAGATTTACTGCAATAGTCACCTGTACAATTTAACTTTAACAATTGACAATCAACTTTACAAACATTCCTGGCAGTTCCTTTGTGAGACATTTTCTCTGGATAACGTTACTGCCATAATTCCTCCACTTGTCATCATTACAGCTTTAGCTGAAATTAGCAAACTTTATGAAAATGATAGTGATGTAAAATAAATAAACTACCAGATTGTATGTTATTATTTCTAAATTTGAGTTTTTAAGAAACAGAAATGTACAGCCTAATATTACAGAACCTCATGGTCGTCAAGTGTGTCGAATAGACAATTGAGCTAAGCCTTGTAAAATACATGTTGAAGTGAGATTTTTTATAACTGTTTAATGCAAGCAAAAGCCTGATTTTCATGTTAAATATTCAGTCTTGGGCTTGTCTTTTTTTAATTATGCAGACAAATTTCTATGAAAAGGGTACATTAAAATTACCATTTCATTTCCTCATAACCTGTTAACAGTACATTTCACTGCCCAATAAAATTATTATACATGTGCCTTGGGTCAGAAAATATTTTGGAGGGTATTGTGTACTACAAAATGATATACAGGTATTTAGCTCACCAATATCTGGTACAAAATTAATTTACATTGCAAAAATATTTGTACTCTAAAATACAGTCAATGATTTTAACAATTATACAACATCAATTTTAAACACTATTGCACTGTAATAATTTGTTCATTGTATACCAAAGCAAAAACAATTGAGAGCAAAACTAAAGATTGCCTACCAATAAGAAGAGAAGAGAAATTGCATGCGACAAAATTTTCAAGTGGAGCTTTTTTATCTTCCCAGCTTGAAAGCTTGAGAAAGGTTTGCAAACAAATTGAAAGCAACTTCAATAAGTAATACACATAGAATTTAAAGAAAAAAATACACCAATGAATTGGAAGTAATTAGGCTGCAATACAACACATGGGCCTATTCCAAAGAGTTTTATAATTATTACTGAACTTAAATTTCATAGAATTAAGGGCTTTCAATTGTTGGTAAATGAGCTTGAACAGAAAAATGTTAATGAAACTGTAAACTTATATGATAAGATGGAAATAAAAGAAATCAGTGAGCAATTTCATCTATCTCTACCTATCTAACAAGTTGGCAGTTAACTTACTTTTACTTTGTTTTATACACATCTGTCTACCAGTTGGTCAACCTGTTTAGATTTTGTTTAATGGGTGTTTTTTTTTATAGGTACATGCCAACTATAAAACTAATTAGACCTATATTGGTCTCATGGCTACCCCACCCTAGCTAACAGTTGTAATGCCGCATTTCAAGCATGACCTTTTTATCAAGACACACATTAATTATTTTCTGTTGTTTTTAATTAGCTGACGTTTTCTTTGAAAGCAATCAATCGCTACATACATGTCTGAATAAAAAAGATTTGATAAGCAACTTATTCTTGTTCCTAAATAAAACTAAAATTATTGCCCATATTTGTCAGCGTTTACGTCGGTCACTTAAGTTTAAACTAACGGCGTTAGCTTCAGATTGTTCAACAACAACTGGCACAATTAAGATAACATTTTATTTAAGGTCTACTGAAATTGTTCAAGAAATCTACTAGTTTTGATCATTTTTCCTTATCAGAAAAGTTTTTAGCGTAGTATTTTTCTTGAAATATACTTAGGCCTAAGTTAGTAAGTACGATACAAGCAGCATGCCTGTCTACATTCTAACACTGCGCTAAAGTGTTGTCGTCCTGCATGTACTGTAAAAAGATATCGTTGTTTTTGTGTTCTTTTTATAATTAAAATAAACTTTAATCTTGATTAAAAAAACAAATTATGACTAAAACTAAGATAAATATAATTAATCTTCGTTTGTAAAGAATTTCAATTTTTATTTTTAGGTTAAATTTGCAATTTGACTATTTTTATTGTCCAATTTTCAATGTACCGACATATCTGCTGGCCTCTCTTGAAACCAAGATGGGTAGAGGACAAACCAAAAAGTATCACGCACTGAGGTATAGGAGTTTCGACTGTCGGCCTTCGGCCTATATGAAATATAGGCCGAATGACGTCAGACTCTCTGCCATTACTATAGACCTTTTCAAACAAAGTTTAGCCGAACGTGAAACGACAGGGTACTTTAACCAATAAAATGCCGTGGAATTTTCCTTTTTATCAATCAACCAATCAGCTGCAGGAAAAATTGTGAAAACAACAATACGCGCGCGTATTACCTTCATAAACTAGTACGCACGTATATAATAGTACAATAAGTACATTACACATACGTACGTACATAAACGTTATATAAAATGTATAAGCTTTGTGTTGTATGCACACGTAAAATATATAAATCTTGCGTCAAAGTTTGAACTGCTCTGCCTGTAAAATTCTTTTGCTTTGGGGATATTTTTGTAATATTCTAAGAGGATCCGAACTGTCTTCCATTTAGACTGTCGCAATATAAGAAATACACGATGACCAGATAAGATTTTAAGGTTAAAAACTTGGCCTCACGTACGTTTGATAACACTACGTTCTGTGCATGTATAGTTATAGGCCCTAAGCCTAACGTTAGTATGCACGTTAAAATGTTGTTTTTGTGAACGGAACAGTGTATGTTCATTGGGATTCACATTCCTTCAACATTTACGAAACATTACAAATATTTGTGCACATTTGAATACAAAAATAGGACGGAAGTTGGCAAAAATCGTTGAAATGTTAAAATGTTGATGTTCAGTGCGGAGAACCTAATGGTGTGAAATTGTGCCGTTGACCTCACTGCACAAAATGTGAAAATAGTGTCGAGAACTTTCGGCAGCAAATCCTTTGTTATCTGTGAATGAGACAACTATTTTTGCATACCGGAAAAATTGTGTGAATGGAGAAGATACAGTTTATACAAATTTTTCTGTTTGGTATGGAATTTCCTAATCAAATTACGCTATCATTTAAATCTTAGCGAAGTGCTTATTTGTGTATGTACATACTGTTGATGATTGTGTGAAATTGTATTTTTAATGGGTTTGATCCCATACGCTAGTAAATTGTGCAGACGATCTGGATTCCCCAGAATTTGATTGATCCATTATGGTCACGTGAATTTCGGCCATGTGACATTTTTTAAATGGGATTTTTGGATATAACTGATTCCGATATGAAAAGGTATATCCAATACTATTCTTTAATCACGCGCTGTGATTGGCCAACGTCCCTATCGCGCGTAATATTCATGCGAATTTTGTATGGGAGCGATGCGAAGTTTGTGTTGACAACCTCGTCAACATGAAGACAGAACTCAGTGATTTATAAAGGACTGGAAAAGCAATACAAATAACGTAGCTTAGAAGGATCTTGTTTTGTTCTTTTATATTCTTGTTACATTGTTATTTTATTCTTTTTTACATTTTACTCATTTACACGTAAACCAAATCAGAATAAATATTATCGAAAGCGGATGTAAAGTACGGTAGTGCCTAATATACGCCATTTTGTCATAAATGTCTATGTTTTTAATGTGTGTTAGCCTCGTAAAATCAAGAAGAGTTCCTATTCTAAAGAATCTGTACATCACCTGAGATGATTGAAGTCAAGTGTCCGTTTGTTACAGTCAAAAATTATACGGAAATACTAAGAATATGTTAAATAAAGTACAATATTTAACAATGTCCAATTTTACTCCTTAAAATATTCAACCACAGCTTTTACATTTATAAATTGTGTATTACCTTTCGCGTACTTATAGAAATGTTCTGTGTTTTTTGGCGTGGACCTCGTATAGTCCTATTTTACACACACTAAGATTAGTATTGTCATGCAGACAATTTTTGCAGATGTTGCGAAGTTAAATTAAACGCAAATGCTCAGAATATTTCACTGTGTGTGATTTCACTCGTATCAGAATTTGCCAAATAAAATGTAATAATTAACTGTTTAATTTTACACCTTAAAATATTCAACATTGAAGACGACTGTTTTACTTTATTTACAGCTTTTACTTTCATTAAATTATTTATTACCTTCCTCGCATTTTCAGTAAAAGTAAATAGTATCAACAGCGCATGTTCGGTAGGCCTTGCTATAACAATGTTTTTCAAACAAACGACTGCTTAGCTTTCGTTTGCTTTCTTTATAGCTCTTACTGTCAAAAAATTGCTTACTTCTTCCTCGCATATTAAGTAAATACTATCGACGGCGCATGTTAAGTACAGTAGCCCCTTACTATCTCAATTATTTCAAACAAACGACTGGTTTGCTTTCTTCTCTTCAATTTCCAGAAAAATGTTTTACTTTTCACGAAAGCACTGTCAATTTCGAGAAATTTTCAGGAACTCTTGGCAACGAACAAAATTTTAATGTCATCTTAATAATTTCACAATCTTTTATCAAAATAAAGCATACATACAATTGGGAAACTCTTTTCGGGAGTGGCCTCTAGCTTCCTACGTGCCTCTGTCAGTCTGTCCTCCATAATCTGGGACTGGCGCTCAGTCAGTTTCTCAAAAACAAAAAGCAAAGAAATATAACAAGGTGATGTAGGTATTAATTAATATATCATAAAATAGAATAGATACCTTAAATAAAGACGTCATAAATTAGATTGGCCCCTGCTAAACACAAGAAGAAAGAATATTTGCTTCCATATGGTATGTAAAATCAATACAAATCATCGCCATTGATAATGATAACCTTATCCCAAACGTAATAATCGATGCAAGAAATAATCATGATTTCCAAATTTCCACGTTCTTTATGCTAGAACGAATGTAAATAATCCCTAACTGCGATTGAAATGCTTTACCGCTAGACCACAGGACATTAATAAACATTCACCAAGTCTAAATTGTTTCAGAGCTAAACGTAGCCTACTAAACCTGTTAACTGTTTTTCCTCATACTTGTTACACTCGGTTGTCGTTTATGTCACCAGAATAATTTTTGCCAACTTAACTTGTAAATTTGCAAAGCACCATTAAATGTCCATACAGTAATGTGCGCTATGCTTTAAGTTTCCATTAACTTTACCTATTCAGATTGAGATTCAGGTGGCAAGATTACTTCAACAGATTGAAAGTGGCGTACGTACACACGCTAACAATTTCTTAACTTAGCTGTAGAAGTTTCTGATTAGACTAGCCTCGTTCATTTCAAATTTTAGATAATATCATTCTCCTTCATTTTCTCTTTGTGACTCTTCAAAAAATAATTTGGTATAATAAATATTTTCTATTATGTTTCTGAAACAGTACAAATATTTAAACGATACCATACTTCATATCACGTTTTGGACCTGGCTATTAAAATACCGGATTTGTACCGGAACGTTTTCGTCTACATTCCTCAAACGTTGCCATTGTACATAACTTTTGCAAATAAAAACAACGCCATAAATTTTGGAATTGACATTGCTGAAATTTATTGTAGCGTCGTAACCTTCAAAATACAATCTTTAATAAATAGCACCTCATTTGAAGTCCATATTCTCTTATTAAATACAATTTTAAAAATAATTCTTAATTAAAAGATGACGGATTTTAAGCATGGAGTTTACAATACTAGTCCTGTCGTGTCCTGAGGGCCAGGACAGAAAAATGCAAGGAAGACAATAAACAATTTAATGAAAGTAAAGCAAAACAGCCGTTTGTTCTGAAATAATTGTTACATTTTGGGCTACCTTACTTAATATGCCATTAATAAAATTTACCTTTACTAAAAATGCAAGAAAGGCAATAAACAATTTAATGAAAATAAAAGCGTCAAAGAAAGCAAAAACAGTCGTTTATTTGAAATAATTGTTTTGTGTTTGACGTTGAACAGTTGAATATTTCGAGGTGTAAAATAAGACATTGGAAATTTCACATTTTATTTGGCAAATTGTTCGAGTAAGATCACACACAGTGAAATATTCTAAGCATTTGCGTACAATTTCTCTTCGCAACATCTGAAAAAATGGCTACATGACTTTAAAGGTATATAGACAGGTAGCTAAATGCGCCTTTTGAAACTTATATGAAATTATTCTAAGTCTTTCTTGAAGCTTAAAAACAAATAGAAATTCACTCAAGGATAGGACAGTACAAAACTAACGTTATGTGAACGTTGCAATGTACCATGTAGTAATATTTACAAGGTCAAACGTAACAAGTGGCGTTCGCCAATCATAAACTTTGATATAATAGATCGGAACTTGAGTCGATATTTTCTCTTGATCCACGATAAAATGTCCTAAAATTGTTAGCATATCGCTAATTAAGCAATATTCTGATGTCTTATTCAAAGAGACTGATATTTTAAGTAGCCTAGGTCAATGTGACACAGTTACCATGTGGAAGTTATATGCATTGTAGGCCTCGCTGTGTCATTATTCTTACGTCACACGCCTGTTTTAATAGTGGAAGTCCATCCGTTTCTTGGGGCTTAATTTTTTCAGTTTTTCGCGAATATTTTAGAAACAAGTGGAATTTCTGACAAACAGAAAAGGTGTTTTTAATGAAATTTTCGGAAATTTAAAAGGAACACATTTATGGCAAAATCGCTACCTGTCCATATACCTTTAATAATCTTTAAGTGTGTAAAATAGGACTGTGCAAGGCCTACCTAACTTAAAACACGGAACATTTATTAAATGCGTAATACACAATTTAATGAAAGTAAAAGCTGTGGTTGATTATTTCAAGGAGTAAAATGAGACATTGTGAAATATGGTATTCTATTTGGCAAATTCTTAGTATTTTCGCATAATATCTTTACTGTGACAAACGTATGCGTTACTTCAATCATCTCAAGTGATGTACACATTCTTTAGAATAGGAACTCTCCCCGATTTTACGAGGCTAGCACACATTAAAAACAGAAACAATTATGACAAAATGGCGTTTATTGAATGCTACTGTACTTTACATCCGCCGTCAAAATATTTACTTTGCTTTCGTTTACGTAAAAATGAGTAGATTGTAAAAAAAGATTATAATAACAATGTAACAAAAAAGAAAACAAGATTCTTCTAAGTTACCGTAATTTTGTAGTGCTTTTCCAGTCCTCAACCGATCACTGATCACCGGCAATATATTGTTTCAGCCATAGATTTACATGCATATTTGAGTTAGCATTGTGTGTTTTTTATGTTGAAACATTTAGATTATTACTACTTGTATGCACAATTGAACTAATATTTACGTATGATTTGTTTTTGCAGTATCATTATAAATTAGGCTATCAGATATATCTACAATAGAACGGTGTTGATTTTTATATAAGTACACGCCAACATTCCCAAGAAAGAAAACACACCGTGCTTGCCCGTGTTACACTAGACTTATCTGATGTCAGACGAGGGTAACGAATGCAATATTCGCCAACCTTGCATAGGGCGATATAACTCTACGGCAAAAACGGGCTTAGGTGGTGCTTCTGCACTACGCAAGGATCTTCAGCATTCCATCGTAAAAGATGGTTCTCTGGCCCAGCCAGACAGTCCCAAACCGGTCGATGTCCACGCACAACACTACACACACACCCACTCAATCGCCTAAAAAACTAAACTGCATGGATTAGGGTTATGTAGCATTGAATCAATCGAAAATTGATGTCAAAAAACTGATATATTTTATTTGAAGATTGCAAATCTCGTTAAAGGTGATTGATGCATTTAGCACCTTCTAAGAAATACTAATAAACCATGCGATATATCTGACCAAATTAGTGTGTTCGTGTTTGTGTGGAGTCCTGAACCTGTCGACTACGATAAAGTTATATACCACCTAGAAAGCAGATGCAACTGTTTCATGCCTTTCGAAGAAGGGTGTTATTTTGCAGAAGGCGAGGTTAATGTGGCAGCCATTTGTCCATGCTTGCCAAGAGGTGTCAACCGTTTGGGACGGTACCTTGCTGCTTTCAACATGACAAAAGAAGACGGCGAGGCCCGTAAAGAATCAAAGAAAGGATAAAGATACTGAAAAGAACAAAGGAGACAGCCAAAATTAGTGGACCATGTGAGGACAGTAGATCAAATGCCGTAATGCAGATATAGAACCCAAGGGCTCTTTAGAGAGCCACCAACCATTCAAGAAAGATAATCATTTTGACAATCTTATTCGTTCTTTTTGACATTCGTTTGTAACATCCATACTTGTTCGTCAAGTGATATGTGTCCGTGTGTTTTTATTCCCCTTACAAACCTGGGAGGGGATCTTATTCTAAATGAAAATATTTTCAACACCAATTAGCCGACCAATGAAAAATAGGAAAACGGTCGTATATAAACCAATCACCCCCCCTACAAAATTTTTTTAGAGAAACGTCGTATTATAACATTTCAGGGCAGCCTACACAGTCCTAGACCAATCAGAAGCCAGCATTAAGTATATACAAATGAGTTATGACGTCATTACAGTACTGGTTAATGGTTCAATGTACCTCCGTAGATACGTTTGGTTTATCAATCTTTTGTTGTATTTGACAGATAATAAGCAGACATTTTTGAGGACAGTTAAGGAATACATTACTCTTAGGTTTTGTATAAAGTTTTGCTACCAAGCAATACCCAAAGTGTAATAGATCGAACTGTTTTCTTCCATAGCATCTGCAACGTGACGTATCAAAGACTACAGCAGCTATCACAACCTCAGACGAGACTTGGAAAGCTTATGAGGGAGTCGCTTGCTGACGATCCTATTGCACCAGTTCTTATTGACGAATACTACGTAGCATTGGACCGACGTCTAAAACAAACTATTGGCGTTATCAAAACATGCATTAAACATTTTGGAAAACCATTGGTCTTAGAGAACAGTCCATGTCATGGTAGAGTACTTCCGCCTTAAATACTGTCACCATTTTCAAAACATTTCAGACGAAGACTTGGGTAAAGCAAGATGGAAGAGATTCTCTAAGACAAATGGCTATTTAAAACGTGCGTTAAACATTTGGAGAGCTAATTGTCTAAGAGAACAGTCCAACAGTCCATGTCATGGTAAAGTACTTCCGCCTCCAATAACGTCTCCATTTTCAAAACATTTCAGACGAAGAATTAGGTTAATGCAAGATGAAAGAGGAAATTAGTAAACTTATAATTGTAAGGATTTTGTTTATTTTCGTCTACTTGTGTGACGATCAGTGCATAAGCTTTTAATTTCATGACTGAATTTTAAACAAAACATTACCAGATTACAAAGGGTATGTTATTATCACAGATGAATCTAGGAAGAGGGACCATGTTCCAAATACTCATCTTCTGCCAGAAAATATTGAGAAACGGAAAAACAAGATGACAATTCACGAAGTTGCTGACCTTATTGCCTCTGCTGAGCTTAATTTGTAAAATGATCAATTACACGATCCACTGAAGGTGACTTTGAATAGCTATTGAATTGCAAGTACAGAGCGAAGGTAACTTTGACGGCAGTACCAGAGAGTGTGACGTCATTCGGCATATATTTTATACAGGTCGGAGAGTCGAAACTCTTATACCTTAGTGCGTGATACATTTTGGTTTGTCTTCCACCCATGTCGATTCCAAGACAGGGCAGCAGATATGTCGGTTCATTGAAAATTGAGTCAATACAAAATAAGCAAACTGCAAATTCAAACCAAAAAATAAAAGTTGAAATTGTTTATTCCTTAAAATTTCACTTCACAAAGTTTGCTGATTTCAGTTAAAGCTGTAGTGATAAGTGGAGGAATTATGGCAGTACGTTCATCCAAATAAGATGTTTCATAAGAAAATTGTCAGAATGTTTGTAAACTTGATTACCAGTTGTTAAAGTTGAATTATACAGGTGATCATTGCAGAAAATCAAAATTGTGATATCAAAGCTTGTTACTTATTCTTTTGTAAATTGGTTACCTTCACAATGAAGTCCCAATTCCTCTATCATAAATGTACATGCAAATTTATAAAAATGATTTTTAGAAGTTAATGGCAGAATAATGTGTTGATCTGTTTTAAACACCTGAATTTACACACCATTTCATGTAAGCCGTACCAGTTGTTTAAGTCAATTGATGTATACTTCCTGTATTATTTACAAAATATACTTTCTTTACCCTAGACACAATTGAATTACTTAACTGTTTAATGTTTTCCTTTTAATACCTGAAAGTTCATAGATTTAAGATGGGCATGGCATACTACCAATTCATTGGGTTGAACCACATAAACTGATCATAACAGTTAATAGCTTTTCTTGACAAAATGAACACAACTGTAA
The DNA here is from genome assembly GCA_020152595.1 of Chiridota heheva. Taxonomy (NCBI): domain Eukaryota; kingdom Metazoa; phylum Echinodermata; class Holothuroidea; order Apodida; family Chiridotidae; genus Chiridota; species Chiridota heheva. Next base: position 128,307 of record JAIGNY010002343.1, read on the forward strand.
TAATGCTTGCATGTGTCATAGAGCTAGTGTGTAGCCTATGTTATTTGTCTTCACCTTATGTTTAGCATAAATAATATTAATTTCACAAATATTCAAATATGGGTAATTTTATTTCCAATACCCATGAAATCTTTGCCAATTTTTGTTTAAATTTAAGCAGTATACACAACAAATCACCAGGCGAATTAAGTTAGGTTTGGGCAGCTAATTTGAAGCAAGTCATAGCCTAAATTCTTGTTAGTGTTAGTCAAGTTCTAAGTTACATGTATTCTTACAAGAATGTAGCTATTAGTTATATCCCACAATACACTTCTTAACATAATGGTGGCGTTCGTGAGGCCACAAACCAGTAAACAACAGCAATCCTACAATGTCAGCATACAGAATCGAGTTGAAGTGAAAGAAATTACGGCCGAAGGATGGTAACTGATTCCATAACTAGCAAGAATGTAGCCTTTTTGTGGGCCTAACGGCTAGGTCTGAATTTGAATAAGTTAAGTTGGTAACTTGAATTCTTTAGCCTTTTTCATACTACCTAATAATCCCGAGCATAAACCAGGCTTCAATAACTAGACCTAGCTTCACTTTACTTAATTTTACATTGTAAATCTCTAGTAGTAGGACCACAGATGTCTGACTGCGTACGCAATTGGCTAGCCTTTATATTGAAAAAAAGGCCGATAGAAATTACCACAGAAACGGGGGTGTACAGGTGGCTAGGGCCGCCCCATCGATAACCTTAAATAGGCCTACGGTGTTGGCCGACCTTCAATAACCATTGCTAGGGCCTAGGCGTAATGCATAACGGTTTCGATAAGGTTAGGCAGTTATTACTTTAAAATGCTTTAACCTTTCAATCTGTCATATTCAGACGTAAAACAGTGAGCAATAAACGCATTGGTATCGTACCGTTCCGTTGTCGCGAAAAGTACCTGCACTGCACAGTATGTGCATAGTTTGTCAATTTTTTTCGCACTTGATCCATGGATGACGTCAAAATTAAAGTTGTTATATTATTGACTCATACAATTTTGTGTTTATTGAACTAAAAGTGCACAAAAAGTAACGATGAAATTAAATCGGGTACTAAAAAAATTAATTCAACAATTTGTGTAGAATCCTTAATTTACACATTTCTTTGGTATGTTCTTTTTTTAAAATGCTGACTTTTTACTGCCTTAACTTGGAACCAGCATGGGTGGATGACTTGAGAAAGTATCACGATTTCGTAACACTGTAGGTATAGGAGTTTTGTCTCTCAGCCTTTGGTCTAAACGTAGTATAGGGCAAATGTCGCCACGCTCTCTGGCAGGACGTACAGGTTTATTTTGCACATACGTACGCACGCTCTGTGTAGAACTTCAGCTGTTATAACCTACCAAAACTGACTTTAGTTTGTTTAACTGGCGTAGATCGCTACTGCGCATATGCGAAATGAAGGGACCGTGCATCTCAAATCGAAGCGCATATGAAAGACTCTAGGCCACGCGCAGTAATTGGTCAATATTTCTTACTACGCGTATGCAAAATTGAGGAACGGCGTCTTGAACAGAAGCGTGTAATTTGAGTCCATGCGCAGTGGTTGACTGTAACAATATTGCATCTTCCGCTATGTAAAATGAAGGATGCGCGCCTTGAATATGAGACCCTTTGGGCCACACGCACTGAGTGACTGTTTAATCTTTTCTTCCGCGCGTATACGAAATGAAGGATGCGTTCTGTAAATGTGAGAGCCTTCTAAAATTTGACTACCTGTACGTGTTAAGCCAATGCACAAGTTCACAGTTCCAGTCTGCTCATGCGCACAAGCACGCCTTTGTAAATCAAGTGATAAGCATTAACACATTTCCAAGATCTTACGTAACCCTGCTGTGTACCTTTCAATGATACACACGGTGCACAGCTGAAAATATAAAAAGATCCATACAATTCTTTTATATTTGAGCTGTGCACCGTTAATCACGCCATCTAAAGAGATATGTTCACTATCCTTTCAAGAAATCTAATATGTTAATTATATAACTAAACATAAACTACATACATTTGTAAGACCTCCATTTGATTTTCATTGATATATTTTACAAATTCTAATACGTATTCTTCATAATAACAATTAGTTGTGGTGCGAGGCAAGAAAATTAATTATAAATAAGTAATTAGTGCAATTTGTCTATTCCTACAGTCCTATTTACCTCTAAACTCGTGCGTAATATGACTCCCTTCTCTAAGCCAAAATACAATCTCCGACATTATTTTGTATTGCTTCGTTTAATTACTATTAAAACACTTACTTCCCCATATAATTGATAAGAAACACAATTTGTCTGTAAATGTGTCTCACTTAAAATAGCGAAATTTGCATATTATCATAATTAACTACATGAATAAAAACACATATAGTCATCTTATACACCTCCTAAAAATCCATGTTTTTACTATCTGAAACTCAGACAATCACCGACAAAATTATTTGGCACTTTTTCTTCCCCCTATTTACCCCTCTTCAATGTTGGCAAAAAGTCTTTGCAGTAATCAGCATTAAAGCGAGGGGGAGGGAGTGGGGGGGAAGAAGGTGCCAATTATTTGTCGCTGATTGTCTGAGTTTCTGATAAAAAACAGAATATTAAGAGGTGTAAGTGCAGAAGTGATGGTTGTATGTGTTTTTATTTACTTAGCTATTTATGGTATCATGCGGGTTTCGTATAAAGAGTTGGAATGAAACATTTAAAGACAGTTATGTTTCTTATGAATTATGTGTTAAAGTATGTAGTTTCTAAGCAATAACAAGAATAATTATAATCGTATTTGTATTTAGAAGATTGGAATTTTGGAACGAAATGTTATATAATGTTGCGTAAGATTATCGGAATTTGGGATCATGTGTAAGGTCATGAGATCAAAATGGTATTACAGCAAGTATTCGTTGGACCAGGGATACTGTTATAGAATCCTGGTTGGACACTACAATATACAAACATGGCCGAATTTATTCGTATCATTGACGATTGAGATTATTTAAATCATGTGCGGCAAGAGCTGAACCCCAGAAACTGCATGAATAAAAACACATATGACCATGACTTACATCTCCTAAAAATTCATTTTTTTTACTATCTGAAACTCAGACAATTACCGACAAAATTATTTGGCACTTTTTCTGCCCCCTATTACCCCCTCTTCAATATTGAAAAAAGTTTAGAATAAAGTTCATAGCCTCTTCATTTTTAAAGCAGTAATCATGCCAACACTGAAGCGGGGGTAGGGAAAAGGGTGCCAAGTATTTTGTCGCTGATTGTAGATTAACATTCCGCTAAGCCAGGGAGCATACCTTATGCAATCTAAGAGCAAATTAAAATAGCCAAGTTGAACAGAACACCCAAATTTACATGTCTCAAAATGATAAAGAATTAATTCATGAAAAGGTTAAAAAATGTACTTACTGTTCAAAATATTATTAAACAATATCAGGACTTTACCTAAACTAAATTAAATGTCCCAAAACCATAGCAAAAAAACATTTTTATCGAAAAGTTGTCCGAAAATTATTCTCCGTCCACCAGTATTGCTTGTCCACCGCGTATAAAATGACTAACTGCGTATTCGTGCAAATTCGGGTACTTGAAATGCGCGGGTGTACACGATTAAATAAGATGACACTTTTCACGGGCGCTCACGCGATGATCTATTCACGATGTAAGAAAATATTAGAAAATGAGTCGCGAGCAAGATTGTTTTATCGATTGAATATCTTATCAATTGATTTTTTGTTTGTTACTCCAAAACGTCTTGCCGCTTTCTCCATGATGATTTTGGGACTAAGCATTTAGGCCAAATACACCTTACAAAAACACCTTACAGAATTTGTTAAAGTTATGTTGAGTTCTACTTAAATGTGCGGAAACGCGTAGGCCTGCGACACGCTTGGAGCTGAGAACGCGCGATAGAGATACATACGCGCAAACGCAAACACGTTCACCGAAAAATTGGGTCGCCATCCAAAAAAGTTTCAATCATTTGCAAAAGCTCTCGCAATTCGGCTTGTGCTCGCGATTATAGATGGAAACGTGCATACGTTGTTTTGGTTTTAAACGCGGAAAATGTTTTGAACAATTTTTTTTTAAAGAGTAAAAACTTTGTCTTTGAATAGCCTATCATAAATTTTCTTCAATGGACTACTAAAAATGCAATCAAAGTATGTATGGTTGAATTTGTAGACGAAAGTAAGAAGTTTTCTTATCGCAATTTACTTTTTTGGACGCGTGTTGTAGCCCATTGACTTTTGCTTCCGTGTGTGGCTCGGTTTTTTCAATACACGTGGATCATGTCCTAATCCGGAGATTTAGGGTCACTACGTGATTAATTTCGTCCTACGGTATGCTGTATGGGGATCCTCTGTGCACTGTGTGTTAAGGACGGACCCCAACACACACACACACACCATCCTGACCAGTTGGCATATTGGTATGAGTTACCTCAATTATCATATTATCAGATGTTGTAAAATTGCGTCGACTTTGCATGACTTTTTCGATGGCACCCATTACAGTCAGCTACAGTCAGCTGGTCAACCCTTTCGAGGGGAATATTAATAGGGTATGATAATGAATCACCTGTTATCAAAAGACCTACTTGATCATTATTCTTGAATTTATTTCTTAAAATATGCAATAAGACCTGTAACATGACAGAAAATACATCAAATCGATTTAAAACTTCAGATACAAATTTTTAAGAATATCCATATTAAACTTAACCTCAAACCATGATCTTGTTGTACTAAACCTTGGTATAGTACGTTCTGTACTATCCTATAAGTTTATCAGACCCTCAAATTCAGTCGCTTCAACTTCTGCTGTTGTGCTATCATCAGTTTCTGCGGGTTCTTCCGTGTTGTTATCTGCAAGTTCATTATTATGGATTTCTACGGAATCATCGGCGGTCATTTCAGCTGCGTCGGTGATGATATCTTCAAGCTCTTCGTTACCGATCTCATCATTTTCTTCTGTGGGTTCCTCGGCAGCATCAATCCCTTTCGCGCCACCAACCTGTGCTTCGCCATTTTGGCTCTCTGAACAAATACAACTACATACAACGTCAGAGATACTAGTTATTTCAGGAGAATTTGCAACCAGCACTTCTTCAGGGGTAAAACGCAAAACGTTTTCAAAATAATCCTCACTTTCGCCCACAAAATTGTTTAATTAATTACATTTGTTGGAAGCATTCACCTCCTCTATATTGGAATCCCACACATCATTAAATACTGACACGTCTAAAACAGAAGAAGCAGGAACCAAATGTAAAAAAAATCATCCAAACCCTTATCGCATGTGTCCAAATTTAATGTTCTTCAGTTTCAAATAAATCATCATAACAATTTTCTTTAGATAATTTGAGGAAGAATTTGAAAAAATTAATTGTAGAAATTTAATTTTCTTCGTCGTTACCCTCTATCACTGTAACTGACTAGTTTTGTTTATAAACCAACTTCAGAATCATCTTTTTAGGTACTTCACAAAAATTCACAAAATCAAAGTTACCTTCTCCATTCTGTAAACGCCCAAAACGTTTTAAAGTCAATTTACTATCAGAACCTGGCTCCAAGCCACAGTTAAGTGCGTACAAATTTACAAACCGCCAAAAGTGATAATCTACACAAAATTACTATTTAATTTAACAAACCAGCATACGTTTAGTTTGCAAGACAACATAATTATAAGTACCTCTTCTTTTATTAAAAAAAGAAAGAAAAATCTTCCTGGCATTCACTTGATCAAAACAATCTAGAATTTCAATCGCAAATAAAAATCAAAAGATATTTAAAAAATTGCGCCAAAAATCACCCTGTGCTTATATGCAACCTCTAAAAAACAAAAAGGTCCACAAAAAAAACACACACCCTGGAAAATCAAGGTCAAACAAACCACATCTTGGAAAATTCCATTCAAGTTTATACTCTGTCAGAATTAGGTGGAAATTTAAAAAGTGGTAATTAATATTTTTTAGAAGCATAAATATTTTCTTGGATCTGCAATTATGTCATCACTTTATACACTGCCAGGTCACTTTTCAACACACTGGTGAAATCTTTGAAGTGTAAAAACGGATTAAGATATGAACATGGTATTTCACCCAATTTGTTTATTTGATAGTTCTTTGTCATGCAATATCAAAATTCACAAGATTATCTCAAGTCTCTAAACTATAAATATTTGGAAAATATAATATTTTGTAGTCTATGTGCTATATGGTTTTAAAGGAGCTGAACATTAAGGGCGTATTTTACTTGAGTCATACATTGACCCATTCAGGAAGGCATGGGATCGCTTGTCATACATTAAGCTATATTGTTTTGCATAATTTTGCTTTACTGTTGCCTTACACTGGCACGTTTTTCTGCTTAAAACACACGTTTTCCTAAATTGTAAGCTAGAATTTCAATCGCTAATAAGAATAAAAAGATATTTCAAAAATTGCTCCAAAAATCACTTTGTGCTTACATGCAACCTCTAAAAAAAAAAAAAAGGAAAGAAAAAAAAAAACACCCCCTGGAAACACCCCCTGGAAAATTAAGGTAAAACAAATTACACCTTGGAAAATTCCATTCAAGTTTGTACTCTGTTAGAATTGGGTGGAAATGTCCATTCAACTGAAAGACCTGACTCTGATTCAAATACCAGAATGCCAAATTTAG
>JAIGNY010002343.1:140000-145000 GCA_020152595.1 Chiridota heheva
GATTTGACTTTGAAAAAATTGCAAAAGTTTTGATTTGCATATCAGGAGGTAGAATTTTGTTTACTTTTCTACATATTAAAAATCTAAATGAATCTAAAGCTGGCAACCATCTCTTTATTTGCTCTAAAACTTGGATTTTATCATTTATTTTAAAAGTTTTATTAAACCTTCTGTGAAATTTGGAGCACTGTTGCCACGGCGTTGCTATGAAATACGTCAGCCAAATTGTTATCTGCTAGAGTTTTTCAGCTACGTCTGTCCGTTTCTAGCTAGGAAGATGTTGATTCCAATGCCGAACTTCGTCCTGATCAACTTGTCACAAAGCTATGACTTCCTACAAGGAAAACATGCATGATTTGGCATAATTGGTAATATTCCCATATTGTTTTTCCTTTAACATCGTCAGATCGTGGATAGTGAAACGTGGGGAAAATGGTCTAACGTTAGAATGATAGGCCTAGCCAATGTACAAATATTTGCTAAACGCTCTTCAAATGTTACGCTTATATCAATTTTCATATAGTTTGGTTTAAAATAATCTCGTATTTCTCTAAACAGGTCCTCTGTTTCACTGTCTCCAAAAATTGTGTCTTATTCCGTTTCACACAATAATAATTCGAAAATTTAAAATGTAACGTTGGCGCTAATTATGAATTGAAAAAAAGAAGAAGATCCTTAACGTTACGCCTATCTTACTTAGCCTACCCTAAGAAAGTGTAAATTAGGTTCGAAAACAATACAAGTTGCCCTGGGCCTATTTACTATTAGTGGAGTGTTGGGGGATAAATATAAAAAGTAACAGGTTTTTCTAATATACATATTCTTCTATAAACGCGAGTGCAAGCCTCAATTTAGTTTAAAAACATTATTCAACAACGTTAGACCTAAAAAGAGGCCTAGCCTACCTTAACCTAGGCTACATTTAACCTGCATTTTATGTTAATAATATTTTGCTCACGTACACGTTAAGAATTATGCAAAGTATTTCATAAAGTAAAACTTGCCGGAAGTATCAATTTCATCAATTACTGACAATTATGCAATGTAAAAGCGTTTTTTAGATTTGAATATCCTTTTCAACCTTTTACTTTGGCGTTAGGATAGAATAGAACAAATCTCTGAACTTGATAATGTTATAACGTTACTATTACGTCATACAATGACGTATCAATAAATCTAGGGTAGTTTCAGAGTACCAAAGAAACAAAAATCATTGGAAGCTTATCATTTTCAGGGCCGTAGAGCATGGCATCGCGCGGCACTATTTCAATCAAGATTTTTTTGTTTTGATATAGGCCTATTAAATTTTTCTCTTTTTATAGACCTAAGTTAGGGCCTAACGTTAATGTACAATATTTGCAACAAGAATTTGAGAAAGTAAGCCTACAATGCAATTTTCAATAGGCCACTAACTTAGTGCTGGATCTAACGTTAACGTTAGGCATAGGCTTATGTTCTGGTCTTGATTTTCATCAAGAGAATTTTCGCTCAAATTCACTGCTTAGATAGGGCCAAATCTATTACGAAAAAATATAGGCTTTGTATGTCTTTTGTAGTCAGGTAGTAGCCTAGACCTAAATATTAAATTCAATCTTACCGCTTTTATTTTGTGGTTGTACGTTTCAAAATGAAGAATATCCCGGAGTAAACACGTATAGGCTAACTTAGCCTAACTTAATGCTACTTTTAGGATGTAACGCTTTGCACTATGCCTAAGATGTAACTTTAGGCCCTAAAGGTTAGGCTAGGATAATACTCTTCATTGATCTTGGGTTTTTTTTCCTTTTCCTATAATCCCTGACAGCAAAGTCGTCAAGGGGCCTACCTTAATTTTCAAAAGGCCTTAAAATTCTTTACCGGTGATGAGGAAAAAAATAGATAATACGTTCCCTACCAAACTACTAGTTGTTACTGTGTTAGGGCTACGTCTTAAAAGTCTTTTTACATTAGGGCCTAACGTTATTACCAAGTTAATTAAAGACTACCTACGTAATTAAGTACATAACGTTAACTAGCTTAGAAAAATTCACCTGGCATTAGGCCTAACACGTTCTGACGTTACGTACATCGCGCTTCTCGCTAGTACAAATACATAAAGTAGCCTGGGCATTGCCATGGATTGTGCATATGTATGTGCAATCGACCAACAGCCGAGCGTCGTTAATTTGGCGTGTGTATTGTCAAGCATGCTCGAAGATCTGAATGCAATGGCCTGTTATTGAAAGTGTGTTAACCTAAGTTGTTTATAAATTCTTATTCTATTCTGTATTGCTATTTTAAAGGGGTTTGTCCCGCATGGACGGGATTTACCTACTGAAAGTGTGTGTGTGTGTGTGTTGGTAGGGGAGTCAAAGTGGGGGTGATGGGGGGTCACGCTAAAAATGCAAGCAATTATGTACCATTCACCAAACAAAAGATACAATTTCAGAGGAAAAGTGTGTATGTGTTGTGGGGGGAGCAAGTGCCCATTTGGCCATCAAATATTTTGGTTTATAAATGAGTCAGGTGTTAAAGAAAATTTCGTTTACAAAAATGAAAAATGCCAAAAATGTGGCAGTATTTGTCCTCTGGTCCGTGCGTCTTCGCCCATTTCTATCAGTGGCGCAGTCAGGGGTTTGATATTGGGGGTACAAACCTTTTTGGCATGGGGTTAGTGAACTTGTATTAAGGTCCCTGTGAAGTCCAGAGGCAAAGCCCCATTGTGATCCAGGGAGCGAAGCCCCGGGAAACCTCGCATTTTCCAAGTTTTAAATGCCCCAAAAAGACTCTGAATGTGTGCAATACACGGTTATTTTACCTACCAAATTAGAATGTTTACAAACATTTTTCAGTACAATTTTACAATAATACAGACTACCTCCCCCTCATTACATAAAGTCAAAAAAGCCCTTTTAGACAAAATAATTGTTTGACAATTCGGACATATTGGGCACGTGCACCCATAACCCCAACCATGCTCCCCGTGACGGCGCCACTGATTTTTATATCTCTATTTAATTATTGGCTTTATTTTAAAAAATACCATTGTCAACTACATTTACCAGTTACTACAGCATCAGAAAAATTAAGCACTACTAGGCTTAAGCCCGTATCAAAAGTTTCTGTATTACTTTGTTTCAGGAGGAGTACAAATCTGTTCCGATAAGAAATGTTTCAGGATCAACATAAAGGTACTCAACCGGAAGTGGGGTTTTGTGTTATTTGTAACAAAGAGTTAAACAATGAAAAAGACATTGTTAGAATAAGAGAACAGGGAAAGGAAGGAATAATAAGAGCTAGTTACGCACGTGGAGATAACATTACTGTAGCAGCTGGTCAAGTGGTTCATCCAAAGTGTCGAAACCGTTATAACAACCCAATATTAATCAAACACTACTAACTGTGGTGTAGCGGTTATCATACATGTCTACAAACCACGAGGCCCCGGGTTCAATCCTGGGGTGGGTAGACACGCCAGTGCACCACAACTGGTTATCAAAGGCCGTGGACATTGACTTGGTTGTCGATGTTATGTCTGTCCGTACGTCGTACCTGTGTTCTCGTCCGGGTCGTATTAAGCGTTTCGTGATAGCATTTGTACTATCATAACCGAATACGCAGGCGACGACCCCGTCATTGTAATTGTGTGTTCAACTCTCTCTCTCTCAAACAACAAAAATGTTTATATGAATCAGAACAAAGTCAACCTATTAACATACAAGCTAACAATTTGCGATCTTCTGATCAAAATTTCGATTTCAGACAACATTGCTTTTTGTGCAGCAAAAGTGCTTCTATTTATGGCTAAAAAAAGAGGTGTCAATGTTTATCCCGTAAGGGCCACAGATTTTTATCAAAAGATTGTGGATGCGTGTTCACTAAGACCTATTGGTGATAAACAGGTGAGACAAAGTCATTTAAGACTCGCACTTGTAAATGATCTTCATGCAGCTGCAGGTGCCATTTATCATCAAACTTGTTATGTCAATTTTAGGACTGGGCGTAATATTCCATTAACAATACAGCCAGGAAATAACAAGCGATAGGCGCGCGGAAGACCAGAGGACGTACGCAAAGCAAAAGCTTTTGAGAAAGTGATTGAGTATCTGAAGGAAAATGAAAACGAACAAAAATCTGTATCCGAACTCGTTGTAAAAATGGGCGAATATTGCAACATACCATATAGAACAAAATATATGAAAATTAAACTTCAAGAATACTTTGGAAGTTCACTTCTGATATCTGAAGATGAAGGGAATGCAAGTGTACTCACATTCAGCAGAACAGCTTACTTAGTATTGAAAGAATTTTATAATCGCCTAAAGAATCAAAATGCTGATACAGAAACAGAATGGGTGATCAAAACAGCTGCAAAGCTAATACTGAATGATATCAAGAACATCAATTCATCACCTCAATATGCATCGCCGTCAGACATAGCGTCAATCGATAAAAAACCTCGGATATAGGCCTAATCCACAAAGCCTGCAAATACTTCTGAAATCATGATTTACGGAGAATCATGTCAACATAAAGATCTGATCAATTGGACAGGCAATTATTCAATCTTCTCGTCCGAGACACCAAATAGCCCCTCTACAGATTGGGCTTGCAGTTCAAATGCATCATCATTTTGGTTCTAGATTCCTTATCGAAACATTGAATAAACTTGGATTTTGTGCTTCCTATTCGGAAATTCAAAAGTTTGAAGCTGGTGCAGCAGCATCGCAAGGTATTGATATACCAACCACAACAACAGGAGAGCATTTCTTGCAATTTATTGCAGATAACGTTGATCACAATGTTCGCACTATTGATGGCCATGGTACATTTCACAGAATGGGCATAATTGCCGCAATGACGCCGGGATCCATTAGTCTCAAACAAATCCCCAAGGATAACTACGAAAGTTTCTGAAGTCACATCTTTGGCAAAGATCAAGATTCACTTTCGTAAACAACTGAAAGATGACTTCAAATCCACAATGAAATTTCAGAAACTTCAACTACAAACAGCAAAAG
>JAIGNY010002343.1:152500-287500 GCA_020152595.1 Chiridota heheva
GGTAAACTTAATTTGATGGACTTTGGCAGAAAGGCTGTACTTTCATAACAATAGAATATTGCTTGCCAGAAGAGCAATTTTATGTCTGCTATTACAGTAAAAATATATATAGAGTAATATTTATATTGCCTTAAAGCCTCCATGGTAATCTTCAGCGGTGTAGGAAGATATTTGAAATTGATTGGGCCGGTGGAGAGGGGGGGGGGGAGGGCAGATTTGATTTTTGTCCCAACAAATCTACAAAAATGTATGGGTCTCTTGATATCACGGTAAAAGTATTTGTAAAAGGGAGGGAGGGGGAAGGGGGGAGGCGGGGAAGTAAATTTTTGGAAATTTTAGTACAATTTCTTAAAAATGGATTGAGGGCATGTCACGAAAATTGAAGCATTTTCCCCGAAAATGAAGAAAATTTCCCGAAAAAGAAAAAAAAAATTCCGAAAATTGATGAAAATTTTGAAAATGAATGAGATTTCATTGGAAGAAAAACATTGGAAGAAATTTCACGCAAATTTAAGCTAATTTCACAAGAATGATGCAAATTTTCCTAAAAAGAAGAAAATTTCCCAAAAATGAATGAATTTTCCTAAAAAAATTGTTGAAAATTTTACGATAATGAATTTATAATAATGACAATTTCACGAAAAATGAAAGAAATTTAACGATAATGAATTTATAGTAATAACAATTTCACAAAAAATGAAGGAAATTTAACAAAAATTAATGCAAATTTTCGAAAATGAAGAACAATTTCCGAAAATGAAGGACACTTTCAAAATTGGTGCAAATTTTGTGAAAACTGATAATAAATTCCTGAAAATTAAGAAAACATTTTGGAAATTGAAGCAAATTTCACGAAAATTGAAGGAGATTTCTCGAAAATTGAAGATTTCCAGAAGAAAAAACGCAATGATGGAATCTGACTCTTCAAAATCAATTCATTAGACCTTCATTATTTAGGGACGAAAATGGTACTTGGCCTTCAGTAAAATTATTGGGGGGCCTTGGCCCCTCACCCCCAATTCCTACGCCACCAATATTTTCATGAGAGGGTATATTGGTACATATTGATATTAGATACCTAATTAGCATAAATTGTACATTATTTTGTGACCTCAAAATGGAAAAACTAGAAAATTGCTCATGATTACTTATTGTTTTTCGGTTTTTCTCACAAGTATTTTGCAAGAGAAAAGTTGGCTATAATGAACATGAAATTGGATATTAGTATAACCTTAAACCAGATTTGGCAAATTAATGGTCACAAATCTCTGCCTGTTGATATTCCAGTTAAAGGTATATTGACAGGTTGCCATAAATATGTTCCTTTTAATATTCTGATCATTTCATTAAAGGTATATGGACAGGTAGCAATTTTGCCATAAATATGTTCCTTTTAATATTCTAAACATTTCACCAAAGTTTATCTACAAAAAAAAAAATTCCACTCGTTTCTGAGATATTCGCAAAAAAGGTGCAAAATTAGGACCCAAGAAACGGCTCGACTTTCACTATTCAAAAAAGGCGTGTGTCGTAAAAATAGAACAGCGAATTTGGCAAGCTTTTGCATGGCATAGGCCTACAGTATATCATGTGCTTACAAATAGATCTACGTCAAAACATCAGTTTCTTTGTATGAGACATCAGAATATCGCTTAAACATACATTTGCTAACTACTGTTCTTATTAATTATTTTAACATTTTTTTGTGGATAAAGAGGAAATATCGCCGGACTCAAATTTCAGTTCCATTATTTCTTTATGATCCGCGAACTCCGTGACTCGTTACGCTAGGCTGTAAGTAATACTGTATGGTACACTGTAACTTCCACAATAACGTTAGTGTTGTGTATACAACCATTTTTAGAACAAAATTTAGAATCTGCATAAATGATTGTACAAAAATTGTACCGATAAACATAACTTAAAAAAGTTAGACTTCATTTATTGAGTGAGTAAACAATTGGGTAAAGGCCAAAAGGAAAATTAATGGAGAATTTCTACAGGTTAGCGTACCATTGTGTGTCATTCAATCGGAGTGGATCACCTTTGTTGTCACGTGATGTACTGTCCTATCCTTACGTCACGAAACAAAAACATTACGTAATGAGCATATGTTTGGAGACCTAAAAATAAGCCGGATTTTTCACATTTTGAGATCGGTTTTGTAAGAAAGTGTTTGTACATGAGTGTTTATAAGGGACTTTGTATCAATTTATGCAGAGTGGTTGCTACCTGTCCATATACCTTTAAGTTAAATACTACAACAAATTTGGATTGGTCGGAATGTGACCTGATACAACTGCTTCATACATCTTTAAAGGTCACCGCATTGTGCGTACAACTCCTATGAGATTGAAAATTGTATAAGTCATGTCTTGTTTAATAGCGATAAACTTGCAACGCGGGGGGTGGCATACACAGAAGAGTCTTTGTTCTGTGAATTATCAATTTACAAATTGATCTTATTGCTTTTCGATCCTTTTCTCAAATATTTTTAATGGAAGAAGTTGGCTAAAGTGAAGAGGAAGTTCAGAAAATTGGATACTATTATAACCCTGACCCAGATTTACCAGTGAGAACCTTTGATATTTGAAATGGGGAAAACAAGTATAATAAATAACATTAAACTGTTTGAGCTGTATCCATGTCTATGCGTCATGGACATCGTCACTTTTGCACATGCTGAACATTTTTGCAAACTTTGATTTGTCATAAATATAAACTACAAGCAATATTGTGACCGCTTAAAGTCTGTTCTGCTCAGAATATAATGCTCTATCCTTTCATTGGGATAAATACATGTATCTGTTATGAAAGCAACCTATCTAACATTGAATGAAACCAAGCATTTGTTGTTGTGCTCTCAGAGTGTAACTAAAGGCACATTCATTGCTTGCTTCGTCCCATTTTGTTGTAGCCTTAACGGAAACATAAAGTAAAAACACACATCTTAAAAGCTTATCCCATTCTCAAGCTATCCATGTTCTAAAGTCAGAAAGTTGTAATGGCGGTTGCCATGGTTAGCAATGGGGGTTGCCTTGGTTGGCAATGGAGGTTGCCATGCTTGGCAATAAAGGTTGCCATTTTGTGTTGAAATACAGTGGTAACATCATTACCAATGGTAGCATCATTACACACAATAATGTATTTCTTTATAATTCATGAAAGTTTGATCTAATATGCTTTGACATGAAGTTCCAAAGGCTTGTATCCATAACATCATGTACAAATGGAAATTCAGAGCACCATGCATAGGAAAAAAGATTTCTTATAAGGTAATCAATTTCAAATATATCATAAAAAATACATACAAGTTTTTAACAGGAATTGTCTTGATAAGGACATATCAGAGGGGGTGTGAACAAAACTGTTGTTCACATAAAAATAATTTCTGACAGAATTAATGTTATATGTTAGATTGTTTTAGTAGATGTAACATTTTGGCAAATGACTTATAATAATTGCTTCTACCATGGTCTTATATGTGTAGAAATGATTGGTGCAGAAAGTCTACTATGGAAGGTTGACACCCTCATATCCTTACATTCTTAACAATTGTTAATGTATTTTAAAGAAGTTTGACATAAATTTTCACTATTCGAATTATTTTTCCTCAACTTCCTTCAGGTGGCAGATGATAATCATCCTATCTAGATTATGTTTTACCTCTTAATTGACACATCCAACGGTTTGTAAGCCACAAAATCCCAGGACAAAATATAACAGAATACATAAAGACTTAGAGGAATCTGGATATGCGACATCAGTACTAATCTGATTTCAGTCGTTTTTACACAAATGACACCAAACTTTGACTGAAAGATCTTCTTAACGTAATAAGAATTATGAATGCTTTCTTCAATATTTAGTTTCTTTTGAAGTCCTCTTTCATATAAACCTTTTAAAACCGAGTTTAACCGAAGGTGATTTCTTCAGTACTTCGACCAATCGAATGCCGGGGAATTTTTTTCTTTGTTTTCCAACCAATCAGGTGCAGGTTTGAAGGGGAAAAATGAACAGCAATACGCGCGCGTATTTCCAAGATTCCTCCAGTATTTTATTGGTCAATAAGATTCCTCCAGGATACGATTGGTCCATTATGGACACGTGAATCTCGACCATGTGACATTATTTAAATTAGTTATCCGGAAATTGCCGATTCAGATTTGAAAAGGTCTATACGATGGACTTGTTTAACCCCGAACTAATCCTTTAACCGATTTTGAGGAAATCTTTCGCTATTTTCATCACGTTGTTGCTACTATACATCTTTAAGTTTACATTGCAGGGTAAACCAATCTCATCCAGGTTGACATGCCTTTAAACGTTCCTCCCAGTTGAGGTAATAAGCCAAGATTGAAAAAGATTTCCCAAATTTTCCCCTCCCTCCAAAACAAAATGGCCTTCATTGATACTGCTAATTGGGTAGTCATCGGTTTGAAAAGGTTTATATGAAAGAGGACAGTAAAAGAAACTAAATGTTAAAGAAAGCATTCAAACATCTTATTACGTTAAGGAGATATTTCAGTTAAAGCTTGGTGTCATTTGTGTAGAAACGACTGAAATCAGATTAGTTGTGATGTCACATACCCAGATTCCTCTAAGTTTTTATGTATTTTTCTATATTTTGTCCTAAGAATTTGTGGCTTAAAAACCGTTGGATGTGTCAGTTAAGAAGTAAAATATAATCTAGATAGGATAATTATAATCTACCACCTGAAGAAAGTTCGAGGAAAAATAATTAGAATAGTGAAAATTTATGTCAAACTTCTTTAAAATACATTAACAATTCTTAAGAATGTAAGGATATAAGGGTGCCAACCTTCCATAGTAGACTTTCTGCACCAATCATTTCTACACATATAAGACCATGGTAGAAGCAATTATTATAAGTCATTTGCCAAAATGTCACATCTACAAAAACAATCTAACATAAACATTTATTCTGTCAGAAATTATTTATATGTGAACAGCAGTTTTGTTCATACCCCCTCTAAATTGTCATTATCAACACAATTCCTGTTAAAAACTTGTATGTATGTTTTATGATATATTTGAAATTGATTACCTTATAAGAAATCATTTTCCCTATGCATGGGGCTCTGAATTTGATGTTATGAATACAAGCCTTTGGAATTTCATGTCAAAGCATATTAGATCAAACTTTCATGAATCATAAAGAAATATATTATTGGTGTTAATGATGTTACCATTAGTAGTACTGTATTTCAACACAAAATAACAACCTCCATTGCCAACCATGTCAACCTCCATTGCCAACCATGTCAACCTCCATTGCCAACCATGGCAACCTCCATTGCCAACCATGGCAACCTCCATTGCCAACCATGGCAACCTCCATTGCTAACCATGGCAACCTCCATTGCCAACCATGGCAACCTCCGTTGCCAACCACGGCAACCTCCATTGCCAACCATGGCAACCGCCATTGCCAACCATGGCAACCGCCATTACAACTATCTGACTTTAAAACATGAATAGCTTGAGAATGGAATAAGCTTTTAAGATGTGTTTTTACTTTATGTTCTCGTTAAGGCTACAACAAAATGGGACGAAGCAAGCAATGAATGTGCCTTTAGTTATACTCTGAGAGCACAGGAATACATTGTTTGTTTCATTAAATGTTAGATAGGTTGCTTTCATAACAAATACATGTAATTATCCTAATGAAGGGAAAGAGCATTATATTCTGAGCAGAACAGACTTTAAGCGGTCACAATATCACTTATAGTTTTTAAATTATGACAATTCAAAGTTTGCAAAAATGTTCAGCGTGTGTAAAAGTGACGATGTCCATGACGTATGGACATGGATACAGCTCAAACAGTTTAATGTTATTTATTATACTTGTTTTCCCCATTTCAAATATTAAAGGTTCTCACTGTTAAATCTGGGTCAGGGTTATAATAATATCCAATTTTCTGAACTTCCTGTTCACTTTAGCCAACTTCTCTCCTTAAAAATATTTGAGGGAAGATTCGAAAAGCAATAAGATCAATTAGTAAATTGATAATTCACAGAACAAAGACTCTTCTGTGTATGCCATCCGCATTGGTATTAAATAAGACATGAACTTATACAAGTTTCAATCTCATAGGAGTTGTACGCACAATGCGGTGACCTTTAAAGATGTATGAAGCAGTTGTATCAGGTCACATTCCGACCAATCCAAATGTTGTGGTATTCTACTTAAAAGTATGTAGACAGGTAGCAGCCACTTTGCATAAATTGATACAAATGCCCTCCATAAACACTCCCCACAAACACTTTCTCACAAAATCGATCTCAAAATGTGAAAAATCCGGCTTATTTTTAGGTTTCCGAACGTATGCCCATTACGCATTTTTTTTCTTTTCGTGACGTAAGGATAGGACAGTACATTACGTGACAACGAAGGTGATCCACTCGGATTGAATGACACACAATGGTACGCTAACCTGTAGAAATTCTCCATTAACTTTCCTTTAGGCCTTTACCCAATCATTTACTCACTCAATAAATGAAGTATAACTTTTTTCAATTATGTTTCTCGGTACCATTTTTGTACAATCATTTATGCAGATTCTAAATTTTGTTCTAAAAATGGTTGTATACACAACACTAACTTTATGTGAAAGTTACAGTGTACCATACAGTAATACTTACAGCCTAGCGTAACGAGTCACGGAGTTCGCGGATCATAAAGAAATAATGGAACTGAACTTTGAGTCCGGCGACATTTCCTCTTTATCCACAAAAAAAGTCAAAATAATTAATAAAAACAGTAGTTAGCAAATTTATGTTTAAGTGATATTCTGATGTCTCATACAATAAAACTGAGGTTTTGACGTAGCCTAGATCAATGTGTACTTCGCAAAATAAATTTGTAAGCACATGATATACTGTAGGCCTATGCCATGCAAAAGCTTGCCAAATTCGCTGTTCTGTTTTTAAGTCACATGGCTTTTTTTAATAGTGGAAGTCCAGTCGTTTCTTGGGGGTTAATTTTGCGAATATCTCAGAAACGAGTATAATTTTTTTTCTAGATAATGTCTGATGAAATGTTTAGAAAATTAGAAGAAACATATTTATGGCAAAATCGCTACCTGTCCGTATACCTTTAATGAAATGATCAGAATATTAAAAGGAACATATTTATGGCAACCTGTCCATATACCTTTAACTGGAATGTAGACAGGCAGAGATTTGTGATCATTGTTTTGCTAAATCTGGGTCAAGCTTATATTGATATCCAATTTCATGTTCATTATAGCCAACTTTCCTCTTGCAAAATATTTGCGAGAAAAACTGAAAAGCAATAAGTAATTATGAGCAATTTTCTAGTTTTTCCATTCTAAGGTCAAAAAATGCTGTGCAATTTATGCTAATTAGGAATTCTTGAAAATTTCAATATGTATCAATATACTCTCAATATGTATCAATACCCTCATGAAAAGATCAATGGCGTAGGAACCGGAGGTCAGGGGGCCAAGGACCCCAATAATTTTACTGGAGGCCAAGTACCATTTTGGCCCCTAAGTAATGAAGGTCTAATGAATTGATTTTGAAGAGTCAGATTCCATCATGGCATTTTTTCTTCCGAAAATCTTCAATTTTCGAGAAATCTCCTTCAATTTTCGTGAAATTTACTTCAATTTTTGAAAAAGTTTCTTAATTTTCAGGAATTTATTATCAGTTTTCACGAAATTTGCATCAATTTGAAAGTGTCATTCATTTTTGGGACTTTTTATTCATTTTCGAGAAATTTGCATCAATTCTCGTTAAATTTCCTTCAATTTTCGTAAATTTGTCATTATTATAAACTCATTATCGGAAATTTTACAACAATTTTCGGGAAAATTCATCAATTTATGGGAATTTTCCTTCTTTTTTGGGAAATTTTCTTCATTTTCAGGAAATTTGCTTCAATTTTTGTAAAATGCCCTTAATCCATTTTCAGGAAATTGAACGAAAATTTCGAATAATTATACGACCCCCCGCCCCTTCCCCCTCCCCCCTCCCTTCCTTCACAAATAGTTTTACCGTACAATTACCCATTCAATTTTTGTTGATTAGTGGACAAAAATCAAATATTGCTCTAGATATATTTTACTGTAATAGCAGACATAGAATTGCTCTTCTGGCAAACAATCTTCTATTGTTATAAAAGTACAACCTTTCTGTGAAAATCGATCAAATTAGGTTTTCCATAACTCGCAACATGTCAACAAAATGTAAGTAGTCTCTGTTAAACATTCTTTTAAGTTTCTCTCTAAACCTTAAATTTAGGAACACCCTCGATGACCCCATCTCAAATTTCTTTTAGAATTTTTTTTCCAATATTAACAATACTAGTTTCATCCATAACTGTGATATGTTTAAATTCCTTTCTTTACCCCTACTTCCCCCTGCTTTTCTTATCTTTCATACCTCACTTAGTTTCCATACTTAACCCTCTCTGTACTTTTATTTTGACACTCTGATTTTATTGTTACCTTAGTTTGTTCACCCGATTTAAATCGCATTATCAGTAACTACAGTGAATAATGATATAATTATGATCAATAACTACTAACAGGTATTATAACACGGTAATACATACTACAATTATGGTCTGTAACTATTGTAACTAGTGATGAAATTATAACCAGTAACTACCGACAGGTATCAAAATACGGTAACACATACTACAGCTATGGTCAGTAACTACAGTGAATAATGATATAATTATGATCAATAACTACTAACAGGTATTATAATACGGTAATACATACTACAATTATGGTCAGTAACTACTGTAAATAGTGATGAAATTATAACCAGTAACTACTGACAGGTATCAAAATACGGTAATATATACTACAGCTATGGTCAATAATTACTGAGAATAATGATACAATTATGAGCAGTAACTACTGACAGGTATCATAATACGGTAATACATACTACAGCTATGGTCAGTAACTACTGTGAATAATGATACAATTATGATCAGTAACTATTGACAGGTATTATAATACGGTAATACATACTACAGTTATGGTCAGTAACTACTGTTAATAATGATAGAATTATAACCAGTAACTACTGACAGATATTATAATACGGTAATACATATTACGGCTATGTTCAGTAACTACTGACAGGTAATATAATACGGTAATACATATTACGGCTATGTTCAGTAACTACTGACAGGTATTATATTATGCTAATACATATTACGGCTATGTTCAGTAACTACTGACAGGTATTATAATACTGTAATACATATTACGGCTATGTTCAGTAACTACTGACAGGTATTATATTATGCTAATACATATTACGGCTATGTTCAGTAACTACTGACAGGTATTATAATACTGTAATACATATTACGGCTATGTTCAGTAACTACTGACAGGTATTATATTATGCTAATACATATTACGGCTATGTTCAGTAACTACTGACAGGTATTATATTATGGTAATACATATTACGGCTATGTTCAGTAACTGACAGGTATTAAAATACGGTAATACATATTACAGTTATGTTCAGTAACTACTGACAGGTATTAAAATATGGTAATACATATTACGGTTATGTTCAGTAACTACTGACAGGTATTATAATACGGTAATACATATTACGGCTATGTTCAGTAACTACTGACAGGTATTATATTATGGTAATACATATTACAGCTATGTTCAGTAACTACTGACAGGTATTATTATACGGTAATACATATTACGGTTATGGTCAGTAACTACTGACAGGTATTATAATATGTTAATACATATTACGGCTATGTTCAGTAACTACTGACAGGTAGGCCTATATTAAGGTAATACATATTACGACTATGTTCAGTAACTACTGACAGGTATTATAATACGGTAATACATATTACGGCTATGATCAGTAACTACTAACAGGTATTATAATACGGTAATAAATACTACAGCTATGGTCAGTAACTACTGTGAATAATGATAAGATTAAGATCAGTAACTATTGACAAGTATTATAATACGATTGTACATATTAGGACTGTGGTTAGTAGCTACTTACAGGTATCATAATACGGTAATACATATTATAGCTATGACCAGTAACTACTGACAGGTATTATAATATGTTAATACATATTACGGCTATGTTTAGTAACTACTGACAGGTATTATAATACTGTAATACATATTACGGCTATGATCAGTAACTACTGACAGGTATCCTAATACGGTAATACATATTACAGCTATGACCAGTAACTACTGACAGGTATTATAATACGGTAATTCATATTACGGCTATGGTCAGTAACTACCGACAGGTATAATACGGTAATAAGTATTACGGCTATGCTATTGAAGTATTCATTTGAAATAATTACGGTTGATTTGAATATCCAAATCAAAAGGTTATTAATACCATCACATGCATGAGTAGTGTCCGAATATTCTAGAGACAAGAACAATATGAGCCAACATTTCTGCCGAGTGCTCCTTTACTCCGGTAAAGTTTGATGTTGTAACCAGGAAATGTTTCGGGTTCCCCCTCCCGCCCTCTTCTTCTCCCCTCCCCTGAGAGGTCACCCCGTCCTATGCCCTGCTCTAGATCATCATCATCACCAAAAAATGGGGGATTTGGACCCTCTTCCCATTCCTCTTGTGTCTTTGCACGCTGGGTGTAACCCACTTTTACTCTGGTACTTAATTGACCATCAACCAAACGGATAGGCCTACATCATGCACAGAATTAGCATTTTCCTGATATTTGTGCAGCTGATATTGTTTACAAAGGTGTTTGGGATCCCGATTTTTAAATTTTTGCAACAGAAAACATTGATCTGTTTATTACATCTGTAGAAAATATTACGGTTGATTTGAATATCCACAGCAAAGGTTATTTGCCCTTTAATTAGAACATCGCAATTTTAGTATTCGTCTTCTCTTGTATTGATTAGTTGATCAGCGTTCAGGGAAGAGGAAAATGTGTTGCCTTTGCAAGTGGTAGTTTGTCTAAACTTGGCAACTCTGTTAACTAGTTTACAGGGGATTAATGAGCAACACAATGTGATGAAAACAAAATGTACCAGTGGAAAGTGTTCATGTTTACGACAGATACAATTTGTGGGTTTTGCCCACACCAACAGATAATTTGATGGTTTTTCTCCCCTCCCCCACCAACCGACTAGTTACCTCAATAATTGGTAACGCGCCCGCTTTCAGACAGTAGGTCGTGATTTCGTTTCCCGGTCGGGTTATACAAAGGACTTTAAAAATGATACCTCTTGCCCTCTCGATTGGCATAAGGGATCAGAATAACTACGATAATGCCCTGACTGATTTAACAACTTCTGCGCCGTAATGGCTAGTCCCTGGGGACTTGAGAATGGTTTCAGACAGGGCGTAGCGACTGTGTGTGTGTGTGTGGGGTGGGGGGTCTTCAGGGGCGTAATTTGACTTCGAGCCCGGGGGTGTAAGTCAAATTTGCCCCACGAAAATTTGCATTTGCCTGATTTATTAAAAGAAGATATACATGTGTCTATACAATCACATAATATTGGGGCAGATCACCCCCTCCCCCACCACCAATGCGGTCGAACTGAAGTGTCAAACGTGGTACTGCGTAACACCTTGTGCCCGCTTACTAGCCCCTGGCGAGGCTTATAGGGCAAAGTCTTGGTTGGGGTCTTGGGGAAAAAGTCTCCGGGAGCTCCGAAGATTTCTTGTTTTTGATGCTCCAAAATGGCTGAAAATCTACACAAAGTTCGATATATTGATTTTATGAAGCTCTGAAGATTTTTTGTTTTTGATATCCGAAAATGATTTAAAATTAACAAAAAGTTCCAAAATGTAGGTGATGAAAAGAAGACACTTTCAGATTATATTGTTGATATCTACTCGGATGAAAATTACCAACTTAAAACAGGCAGAGGAAAAATTTCCCACTGAAAATAGAAAAAATTCGGTAAAAATTGTGGGGTTCATGAGCGAAGCCTTGGAAGGGGTCCAGGGGCAAAGCTCCGGAAGTTCTGAAGATTTTTTTGTTTTTGGTATCTAAAAAATGATTTAAAATTAACACAAAGTTCCCAAATGTAAAAGATGAAAGGAGGACAATTTCAAATTCGAATGGTAAAATCTACTCAGAGTACTGGATAAGCATATGGGTTACCATTTCTAAACAGGCATCGGGCAGTAGGAGAAATTTTCCCTGAAATTGAGAAAACTCAGGCAAAATTGCAGCTCTGATATGGTCCAAGGGGCAAATCCCCTGGAATATTGATAGTTTTTGATGCCCCAAAATGGCTCTTGACTTTAAACGAGTGTGGGCGGGTGTCTTTTTTATATACGTCTCCTGCAGTTGCCCAACCCGAGCCCATGCCTGTCAGCATCATGCCAAGTCAAGTGGAGATAATTCTGATATCTAGACGATTCAGGCATAATTGAGAAGTTATCTCTAAGATCATAAAGACATCCAACATTTTAAATCTCTGTCCAAATAAGCGCCCAAGTACGATGTTATCAGCATGATGCCGAGTCAGGAGAATATGCTTCTGATTTAAACGATTCGGGCATGATTGAGATGTATCTCTGATTTAAACAATACATCTGACATTTTACATCACTGCCCGACTTAATGCATAAGTATGATGTTGTCAGCATCATGTGCCGAGTCGGCGGTCGAGAGGATATTATTCGGATATCTAGTTTAGTCGGGCATGACTGAGATATACTCTTGATACCAGGCTATAAGTGCACCCGTCATTCTATATTTCTGCTCGACTACGCTCGGTATCCAGCCAACGGAGGGAAAGAGGAGGGAACAGGTGGAAAGGAAGGGGGAGGAAACCACAAAAACTACGATTTTATCCCTTCCCCAAAAAAAAAAAAAAAAAAAAAAAAAAAAAAAAAAGTTTTGTATTTTGCGAAGAAACAAAAACAAAGATACAACCTTCTTAATTTTCCTACATTTTTTTCAATATTAGGCCATTTTTTTCCCGACGAAAAGGTCAAAATTGGAATTCCCTGACAAATACTCCCCTCCCCTACCCTTCTTTTATATACATGGGTAATTTTCTTGGCTACTTCTTGTAAAACTTTCAACACATATACACTTTTTTGTGTAAATGAATTAAGGTCGTGATAGTGAGACAATAAAATATCATGAACTAGAAAATAACACACAAAGATATAAAAACACATTCTTTCATCTGAAAGACTATTTTTAAACACTCGTACCTTACTCCATAATTGATTAACAGATCTATGACATCGCATGGAAAATTAACAATTCGGCAGTGTAGGGTCTTGGGTGACAGCATGAAGCTCTTTAGCAGTTTAGTCCGAATTTTTCTGACAATATTTTGTTTTGTTAAACTTATACATAACTTGTGGGATTTTCAACCTCCCAGCTTTGTTTCACCAGTTAAACCTGTTGTTATTGCAGTGACCTTGCTGCCTTGTTGGTTGTTCGTTCGAAAAATTGTCGGATTTTCTGGATATGAACATGGAGATACAATGCTTCCATGATATGAGGATGAAAAATGGATACTTCAGTGCGTTCATCACGCAGATAAGTTTAGTATTTATCCAAAGGCGGCGGAACCGGGGGCACATGTCCACTACTTTTGTCAGTTTCGAAAGTGCCCTTTTTCAGAGAGGAATAGTGCCCTTTTTCAGAGAGGAATAGTGCCCTTTTTCAGAGAGGAAAAGTGCCCTTTTTATACGAAAAAGTACCCTTCAGATAGAAGAGTGTCCTCTTCTTCATAGAAGGAGCGTGCCCATTTTTTAAAAACGTTCCCCTTCAGATTACACATCTGATCTTTTCATTGAACTGTTGAAGAAAATAACAATATCGCCCTGAAAAGAGACTAAAAATTGTGAAATTTTACGAGCTTCGAGCGCGAGCATATGCAGATATGAGGCAAGTACTGTAGCTTAGTCGGCTGAGCATATCGACTGACATGCTGGAGGTCCCAGGTTCGAGTCCAACGTCGATTTAACCAGCGATTTTTCCACAGATATGCAGAACGATATACACTAACACATCAAGCGCAGAGGTCTGTCTTCTGCATACACCTTTTCCCCCATCTGACCTCTGAGAAAAGTGGTCAATGGTTGGATGGCGCTCACAATCCTTTGGAAGGGACGTAAAGCTGTCGGTCCCGATGGTAGGAGTTTTACCTCCTGCCTGGTTCTCTAAACACTCTGAAAAAATCAGGGTGTTAACCCGTTGTTTATCCACTGGGCCATCCTGGCAAGTCTCATTGGGTCCACACTGGAAACTAAGTCAATGCAACTTAGTGTGCTTTCCCTGGCATGTGCCTAAACATTTAATCAATCAATAATCTATTTGTAATTTCCCCTAAAGACAACATTGGGAGCCTAAGAGCCCCACATTGGACTTTTTCTATATATTCAAAAAGCAGTTGCACCTGCCAACCTTTATTTCCCCATTTATAATGTGTAAAACCAAATTAAAATAGGACCTTGCGATGTTAAGAGTGTGCGAGCCACCCCAAATTTTATAAGTGGGGTATCTTTGTATTGGGCCCAGGGACAACTAACAAGGAGGACCCAGGCTCCTGTCATAGACTAACGTGCCCTGCCCCATCTCCTTTGCAAAGTACAAATATTTTCCCCTTACAAGGATCAAACTTGGGTGTTCTTTCAAATATTAAAGAGAAGTTCCTTCATTATAACTAATCTGTTTATTACTTGATTAGAATATTAACAGATTGAAGAATGTAGTGCAAACATTTGCTCTGTGCAAGCAACCCAAATTTCAATAGTGGGGCACCTTTAATGTGAGGTCCGGAAAAAAATTACAAAGTGGGCCCTAACCGCTGACTCGCCCATGACTGATTGTGAATTTCAGTTATGATCTTTTGTAAAATATACTGATATACCGAGGTAAATTCATTTTCTGCAAATGAAAAAGGATTAAATTCCCTCTGAGCCACTCTTAACGACTCACTTTTCACATTGCTCTTTTGTTTAGGACATCCATTGAATGATGATCAGATTCAATGAATGATGATCAGATTCAATGAATGATGATCAGTACAATTGGCTAAACATCATCTAAATCTGTCCGATTTCGATAATAACCAATTTTTGTAGATCTCGGGGAGGGGGATGCATAATTGCCCCTAGAGCTATAATCAGTACTGTCGTAGGCGTACACTTTTCATATTTTCCCCGACTTTTGGACGAATTAAATTGACAAATGTTTATACCCGCAATACGTCAGTCAGAAAGTGCCCCCGGAAGATCCTGTCCCCCCCACCTCCAGACTTGAACATCTTCTGCTGCCACTGTAGCCTATTTATCTCAACAAAGTACGTTAAAACAGAAGAACAAGAACATCATAGACCCAACTGTCAGACTGTCGGTCCCTAGCTAGGAATTTTCTTGGGATTCAACACTTTTTTCGTTTGATTAAAGGAATAGCAGCTCCAGCAAGTTCAATGCTTTTATTGAGTGCTTTATTATCTCAAAATGCATGCAGTGGTAGCGCAAGGAATCCAAGGATTGCTGGTGTGGCACCACCGGCAAATCCTCGTGGGAGTAGCTTTCCTGAAAATTTTAAAAAATATACTACAAAACATACAATTTTTTCCTATACATTTCTGACAAGGAAAACCTCTCCGATGGTGGTGGAGAGGGATGGGGGAAGGGAAAAGAAAGGGGGGGGGGGGTTACAAGGGTGTTTAAGAGAATAGTTTTAATTAAATATAGAGATTTGGAGAGCCGATGGTGGGGGTTACAAGGGTGTTTGAGAGAATAGTTTTGATTAAATATAGAGATCTAAAGAGAATTTTCCTTATACCAATAAAGTTAATTACATCACATGCAATTGAACTTTTAAAAAACCCAGAAACTCCTCAAGCTTCCGGGGTTTCGCTTCCTGCATGGATCCCTAGTATTGCTCCACTCCTACCAGGGCTTAACCCCTGAATCACATGCCATTATCTTATTACGTGTTAACTGTTAAGGTCTTTCATATATGTCATCTTAATTACAAAAAATAGGTAATACAAAAATATGGAATCTTCGTAGATTCCAGTAGTTTAACCCTCTGAACTGGCCCACATCATACACAAGCTCCACGCTTGGACCCTGCATTGTTATCTTGTACATGTAGGCAATAGAAAGTCCAAAGCTTCATGTTTGGACCCTGCATTGCTATCTTGTACATGTAGGCAATAGAAAGTCCAAAGCTTCAAGCTTGGACCCTGCATTGTTATCTTGTACAAGTAGGCAATAGAAAGTCCAAAGCTTCAAGCTTGGACCCTGCATTGATATCTTGTACATGTAGGCAATAGAAAGTCCAAAGCTTCATGTTTGGACCCTGCATTGCTATCTTGTACATGTAGGCAATAGAAAGTCCAAAGCTTCAAGCTTGGACCCTGCATTGTTATCTTGTACAAGTAGGCAATAGAAAGTCCAAAGCTTCAAGCTTGGACCCTGCATTGATATCTTGTACATGTAGGCAATAGAAAGTCCAAAGCCTTATGATTGGACCCTGCATTGTTATATTGTACATTACATGTAGGCAATCATAGAAAGTCAAAACTTGGATTTGTTATCTTGGAATTTACTTTGGGACTTTTAGTTAAAACCTCGGTAAATTGATTGGAAAGTTTGTGAAAATCGACCAGAAATTTTCTTTAAAAATTCTTACTTTTCCATCAATCCAAAGGTTCAGCAAAATTTCTGAAAAAATGTTGGGAAATCTTGCAATGCTCAACAAAGTTCCTCCTCAAAAATTGTTGCCAATCCTCTAAAAAGCTTGCTTCCTTATTCAAAAAATTTGGCCAATTTTCCCAAAAATTTGACTCATTTTTTTAATTTGTTCAGTTGCTACATGCAAAATGCAGTTAATTATACCGGTAGGTCCATTTTTTAGCTCTGAATATGCTAAAATCACAGAGCTTCCAGGGGCTTCACCACCCTCGACCCCCTACCAGGGCTTCACCTCTGGACCCTACCAGCGGCCTTTCAGCAGGCTTCTGGACCTCACGCCGTTTGGCACACGCTATGCATTCTTATTGTATACATTATTATATGCTTGCTACAGGGCCGGTCGCCACGTTGGTCCATGTCTATATGGACAGTGACAAACACCGCTGCGTAATCTACGACTTAACAGAACACTGGAAGGCACCAGAATTACGGCCCTGTTAGCTCCTGATGAGCTTGTACAGTACAGTAAATGCTCAAATAAACTCGTACTTAAGCAAGCTTAAAGGCTGAATTGGTATATAACATCACAGATTCTCGCAATCAATAAGGAAAATTGAAACACGGAAGTGACGTTGCCAGCATGGTGGCGTTCACTTATTCACAAATTTATTTATGTGACAATACTTTCCCTTTAAGTGATATCAAACACTTTCTCAAATATTTATGCCCTTTGTTTAAAGGGGCACTAAACCAAAAAGTGAGGGTGCAATTTTCAAGAGACTCACAAATATTCAGAAAAGCTTGCGGAGAGTTACAATTTTCTCTAAAACCAATATTCATACTAAGCGGTTATCTGAGATTCATAAACAATAACATTTTATTACTTTGGGAGGCAGAACAGGTCAATGAATATTTAAATAAATTCCAAAAAAGACACCCTCACATATGGGTCTAATCCACCTTCAACCTTTAAGTAAACTATATTGTTCATTTGTAAATATATAGCTTTTCTGTAATTGAAAAAAAATACAAAAAAATATAAAGAGTAGAAAAGCATGAAAAATATATTTCCTCAGATATCAAAAGTAAATCTCGCATATTTTTTGTTTTAAATACATTAAGTACAAAATTCTTCACCTGTTGCTCAAAATGGCAAATGAACTGAAATTACAATTCCCAATTTTTCTATTAGATACATATCTGCCTCTAGTATTCACACGTTTCTTTTCACCATCACTGTATTGTGGTGCCTATACTTCAGAATACAGATAATAAAATGTTCTTGCTTGAAAGATAATACACATTTGATCAAGCTCTGTAAGAATATTTTTGATGAAGAATAACTCTTGTCTGTAAATTGTCTTCATTAGTAGTGGCACCATGGGGAGGAGGACTGGGGGTGAGAGGGGTTTTCTTTCCTTTCACTTCTCTCCAAGACTGAGCTACATTGCCTATGAATTAAAGGGGCATAACTGATCTGTATTATGAACAGATTGGGTATTTGCTTTAAGCATAAGCCGATCCACAGAGGAGGCAGTGGTGTAATCAGCTTGCCCCCCCCCCCTTCCTCCCCTGACAAAATTCTGTATGTAAATAGCAGGAAATTTCAGTATACAATATGAAAATTGAAGATAGTTATTGAAAATTCAAAGAAATTTACCAAAAACTGACGATTTTTGTTTTGCTAGGAACGAACTTGCAACCAAATTTGGGACATATTATTACCTTATACATTCATTTTTTGCAGTTTATTTCCCTGATATATTTTGATGTTTATTTCCCTATCTATATATATATATATACACATTTATATACATATATACTTACATTTTACAAACAGAATTTCGCCATGAGGGCAAGTCCCCCCCTTCCCCCCCTCCTCCCGGTCTTAGAATACGTCAGAGGATGTTCTACATTATCTTAAGACGAGAATCTAATTACCTTATTAAATTAATTCAAATATTTCTTCATCAAGCTTTCAAATTTGCATGTTCTTTTTGCTGGTTTCTAAATGCACATATGAAACACATGTAATGCAACAAAAAGTATAATACCAAATACACAACAAAAGTATAATATCAAAGCCGCAACAAAAAGTATAATACCAAAAACACAACAAAAAGTATAATACCAAAAACACAACAAAAAGTATAATATCTAAGATGCAACAAAAGTGTAATATCAAAGACCTTCCAAAAATTTACATTTTGATACAAAAAATTTACATTTTGACAATATATGACAATATAGACACAAGTCTTTAACATCAATAAAAAATATATAAATGTTTTACCAAATTATGATTTATTTTTGCAGTATTAAGAATAGACTTAAGAAATAGAGTGAAATGCTTTCTTTTGAAAGCAGGTTAAGATGATCTGGAGTGACATAGCCAGGGGATTGTGGGGTCTGGACCTCTGGCTGTTTCCAGAAATAACATTTTTAAGGTCCTTTGAATACTCTACTTTTTAGAAATTGACATCAAAATGTATGTTTTTGGGGGGAGGGGGGAGGGTAGGAACATGATTTGCTGGCAGTGGCGGTGCTATAAGATTGCTTCTCTTGCCACTTTTCCCCCATACCATTTTAAAGAAAGTGACATAATTTGTACTTTTTATATGCTTTTTCCCCAATGAAACAAAATTGCCCCTCTTGCCCCCCACCCCTTTATGAACAAAATTCTGGTGCCACTACTGTTGCAGGGCACCCTCCAATTGGTATAACATGTTCATACAACTTTTACAGGGGTAAAAAAAGGTACGAAAAAATTGCAACTATTGGGCTTTGAATTATGTGCAGGGACATATCTGTACAAAGTGTGCAAAAATTCCCTTTTTCGTATAAACTTGTATAAGTTGTCTTATTCTACTTAATTAACAAATCAGATATAAACCTATTCCCTCAGGAGGACTTTAAAATACAAATAAACAGTACTTTTTCAAACTTGGTTCTCCTTCATATGTACCTATTCCACCGCCTTTGCTTATACTTTTATGCATAACATTATGTTGAGAAGCACAGTGGCTCAGTGATAAAAGAATCAAACTCTTATTCCAGAGGCATGAGTTTGATCCCTAACACACGTCCTGCATGGTCCTTTTCTTAGATTGACATATTTTGGCAGCTTATTCCCAGGGACCCCACGTTCCATTACGAAAGCCAGGATCAGCTGCATAAACTTGGTCTGGAAATCTAACAGGCACTGAATCGTGATAATAATCCCTTAGTTTCTTCAACAAACTGTTAACCACTTCTGGGTGTTGGTGCGATAGGTCGTGGTATTCATGCGGATCGGCTGTTATGTTGAAAAGCCAAACTTTCTGTCCGGGAATTGTGATTGGCTGAAATGCCTGGATGCCAGACCCTGGAGGTGGAATCCACTGGCCATTGTTTGCACCTGCCAAGAAAAACAAACTTTTTTTCTGAGATAATCCCTCAAAACTGCATGAGCCCCTTCTTTCAAAAATCCAACACTTTTCTCAAGCACTTAAAAAAACCCTACAAACACCTCTCTTAACCCTTATAAGCATCTTCTCTCAACACCCAATGACAACCTTCCTTCAAACTCCACAAGTACCTCTCATTTACCCTGCAAGCATCTTCTTTCAACACCCAATGGGCACCTTTCCTCAAATCCCACAAGTACCTCTCATTTACCCTGCAAGCATCTTCCTTTAACACCCAATGAGCACCTTTCCTCAAACCCCACAAGTACCTCTCATTTACCCTGCAAGCATCTTCTTTCAACACCCAATGGAAACCTTTCCTCAAACCCCACAAGTACCTCTCATTTACCCTGCAAGCACCTTTCTTCAGCACCCAATAAGCACCTTTCCTTAAACCCCACAAGTACCTCTCATTCACCCTGCAAGCACCTTCCTTCAACACCCAATGAGCACCTTTCCTCAAACCCAACAAGTACCTCTCATTTACCCTGCAAGTATCTTCCTTTAACACCCAATGAGCACCTTTCCTCAAACCCCACAAGTACCTCTCATTTACCCTGCAAGCATCTTCCTTCAACACCCAAGGAGCACCTTTTCTCAAACCCCACAAGTACCTCTCATTTACCCTGCAAGCACCTTCCTTTAACACCCAATGAGCACCTTTCCTCAAACCCAACAAGTACCTCTCATTCACCCTGCAAGCATCTTCCTTCAACACCCAATGAGCACCTTTCCTCAAACCCCACATGTACCTCTCATTTACCCTGCAAGCACCTTCCTTAAACACCCAATGAGCACCTTTCCTCGAACCCCACATGTACCTCTCATTTACCCTGCAAGCATCTTCCTTCAACACCTAATGAGCACCTTTCCTCAAACCCCACATGTACCTCACATTTACCCTGCAAGCATCTTCCTTTAACACCCAATGGGAACCATTCCTAAAACCCCACAGGTACCTCTCATTTACCCTGCATGCATCTTCCTTCAACACCCAATGGGAACCTTTCCTTAAACCCCACAAGTACCTCTCATTTACCCTGCAAGCATCTTCCTTCAACACCCTATGGAAACCTTTCCTCAAACCCCACAAGTACCTCTCATTCACCCTGCAAGCATCTTCCTTCAACACCCAATGAGCACCTTTCCTCAAACCCCACAAGTACCTCTCATTTACCCTGCAAGCATCTTCCTTCAACACTTAATGGGAGCCTTTCCTCAAACCCCACAAGTACCTCTCATTCACCCTGCAAGCATCTTCCTTTAATACCCAATGAGCACCTTTCCTCAAACCCCACAAGTACCTCTCATTCACCCTGCAAGCATCTTCCTTCAACACCCAATGAGCACCTTTCCTCAAACCCCACAAGTACCTCTCATTTACCCTGCAAGCATCTTCCTTCAACACCCAATGAGCACCTTTCCTCAAACCCCACAAGTACTGTACCTCTCATTTACCCTGCAAGCATCTTCCTTCAATACCCAATAAGCACCTTTCCTCAAACCCCACAAGTATCTCTCATAAACCCTACTAGCATCTTCTCTCAAAATCCAGCAATCAAGTACCTTTCCTCAAAGCCACTAAAAATCTAAATCCATCCGAGCCATTAGGCTCATAGAGCCGGTGCTCATTTTTGGTTTCACTGGTGCAAGCGGATGAGAGTACACAACTCCCCCTGGACAGGACGCCAGTCCATCAAAGTTTATCTCCCCAGCATGCTGGTACTCATCTCACAGCTCAGTGAACTGAAGCAAGTAGAGTAAATTGTCTTGCTTAAGGACACAATGCAGTGCTCACGACGGGAATTGAACCCGATACCTTTTGAATACGAGCTTGACTTATTAACCACTGTACCTCTACTTAATTGCACCTTCCTTTAAAACCAAATGAGCAGAGGGATAGGAACCAGGGGAAGACCGGGGATGGGGGACCAAGGGGCACTAGGGGCACATACTTTTTAAGAAAATAACAAAAGCACCGTTTTTGCAAGTAAAAAGTAACCCTTTTGGAAAATTTTCTTTTAAAAATTAAAAAAAAATACCCATGGATTACTGATTGTGATGCAGGAATTTATGCAAAAATGGCCCCATTATTTGAAAATATTAGAGAATTAAGACAGATCCCTGCACATCCGGAGCGCGATCCTTAAAATGTCAGAAAATTTGCACAAATTGTGTTAACCTTCATATTTTTTCAAATACTTTTCAAAACATTCTCCCAGAAGTGGCTGAATTAAAACATTTTGCCTTGGGAGGGGGGTCTAAGACTGACTAGCACCACTTCTACTTGAAATTCATGGGTCCGCCCCTTAGTGCCCCTCCAAAATCGTGTCCCCTCACTTTTTAAAATCTTCCTACCCCTCTGAAAATGAGCACCTTCCCCTAAACCCCACAAGTACCTCTCATGAACCCTATATGCATCTTCCCTCCAAATCCTAGAAGCACACTGTTTTAAAATCCTATGGGCATCTTTCCTTAAACCTGCCCCATGGGCACCTTTCTTAAACCTGCCATATGGGTACCTTTCCTTAGACCTGCCCTATGGGCACCTTTCCTTAAACCTGCCCTATGGGCACCTTTCCTTAAACCTGCTCTAGGGGCACCTTTCCTTAAACATGCCCTACGGGCACCTTTTATTAAACCTGCCATATGGGTACCTTTCCTTGAACCTGCCATATGGGCACCTTTCCTTAAACCCTGTAAGGACCCCAATCCCTCAATATCCCGCAGCAAGGTGAAAAAGGCTCATATATTAAAAGGTTTGCATGGATTTGACAATTACATTTTCAGGGGTCAAACAAGTCCATCTTATATGTAAGAGGACTTCAAAGGAAACAAAATGGTGAAGGAAGCATTCAAAAATCTTATTCCATTAGGGAGATAGTAGTTTAAAGTTTGGTATAATTTGAAATCAGACTACAGTAGTTGTCATGTCATAGCCTCAGATTCCTCAAAGTGTTAATGTATTCTATCATATTTTGTCCTGCAATTTTGTGGCTTAAAAACCATTGGATATGTCAGGAAAGTAGTGAAACAGAATAATTTACCACCTGAAGAAAGTTTGAGGAAAAATAATTCAAACAATACAAAAGTTAAATAAATTTTCTATAAAATACATTAACAATTGTTAAGAATGTAAGGATGAAGGCACCAAACTCCCATAGTAAACTTACTACACCAGTCATTTTTCTACACAGATAAGACAGAATATGAGTTTAAATGCTTTCTTCAACATTGTGTTTT
Source organism: Chiridota heheva (assembly GCA_020152595.1). Taxonomy (NCBI): domain Eukaryota; kingdom Metazoa; phylum Echinodermata; class Holothuroidea; order Apodida; family Chiridotidae; genus Chiridota; species Chiridota heheva. The sequence continues at coordinate 175,875 of JAIGNY010002343.1, forward strand.
TATTGAAGTTCTTTTTTATATTGTTAATGTCTTATTTAGGCAAAAATTGGCGCAATATACTGAATTATCATTTCCGCATACTGACGAATGTCTTTGAAGCTCCATAAAATAAGATTTTGCTTAAAATATCTTTATTGTACGTACAATTGTCAAAAGATTAGCATTTTCTATTTCCAATGACAAATAAAGTTATATAATACGTTTATCAACTTTTATTCCAAAATTTCCATTTTAAATTTTGTCACTCGTCACTACACAAATAACATTTGTCACTATGCGAAAAGAGGGACGATATAAGATGGACTTGCTTGACCACTGAATTAATACTTCAAAAAAAGTTTTAAACTGGCAAATTAAAAAGAATGTCATTCACAACTTAGGTTGTAGCAGTTGAAATATTTGCTGTAACATATACAGCCAACATGCTTTGTTATGCAATTTCAACAATGCCTGGTTGTAGCATAGTCATAAGCATTGTTAAACAACCCCCTCTATATTCTTGTTATCTTCTTGTACAAGGATATACAGTATGTTTGTATATAAACTGTTTTATAACAAGGAGACATTCTCTTCTTCATCTGATCTTAGTCCCAGCAGGACTTGTGCAACATATATGTAACTCTTTTTTTAATGTACACGTGTACCAAGTTATCATCAAGGATTGTGTGTATGAATGTGTATATATACGGATAACTTATTATCTAATAAACTGAACCAAAGTGATAACAAATAGCAATGCACAGAGCGGGGCCTTGAGTGTCATCAAACCACCACTCTACTTTCTACCGAAGGATTCACGTAGCTGTATAATTTGTAACAATGTTATGGGCCAGGATTGGATGTCTTGTATGTTTATGACTGTACATTCAGTACCTGGAATGTAAAAGGATGAAATAATTCACCCTGATAATAATAATTAGTTTGTTTGATGCAGGCTTAAGGGCACCAGGGCAACGAGGGTCAAATTGTGCCTGAGAGGTTAGATCATTTTAGAGGTAGGAAGGAAAGAAAACGGGGAGAATGAGATCAAATAGTTGCGGCTATTACCATGATGTTGGAAAATCCAGTGTGGAACAAAATCTTAGTGAAGAATGTAAAATCCACAAAATTGGTTCATTTGATTTCAATAACTCAAAAACTAAACATGCTTTTTTCAGTATGTAAAGACAATTTTGCTCCAAAATGAAGACTTCTTCAACAAGCACTCAATCAGCAAGCTTTAAGCACTGCACACAGATCTTTCAGACTGAACTTTAAATTTCACAAAGTGAACTAAACATATCAAACCTGGATCACCCGTGAGAATTTTCCAGTCCCCAACCCTCAAAGCAGAGGTCATAGTGGTGTTAAAATCAGCAGGTTGACCAGGCCAGGGGTCAATGTTGTGTAGGACTTCCTTCCTTGGTGAGTTTGCTCCTGAGCTGTAAGGATTATAACAATAATAACATACAAAATACAAAGGAATTTGTAATGTAGAATAAAACGGCAAACAAATTATCATCTTTATGCGCTTCATTTTTTGTTCTGTCATTAAACATGATTATTATTATTATGAATTACAGTATGATTGAGAGGTTTGTAAAAGTACATTATACAATTTCTATGAAGTATTTGCATTGCTATGACCTATGCATTGAATACCATTAATGCACCACCATTATTATTTGGTTTATATGACCCTTGCATTAAACACCATTAATGCACAATCATTATTAATTGGTTGATATGACCCTTGCAATAAACACCATTAATGCACAACCATTATTATTTGGTTTATATGACCCTTGCATTAAACACCATTAATGCACCACCATTATTATTTGGTTTATATGACCCTTGCATTAAACACCATTAATGCACAACCATTATTATTTGGTTTATATGACCCATGCATTGAATACCATTAATGCACAACCATTATTATTTGGTTTATTCTATTTTCAAAACAGGTAATATTTTCAATAAACCGATAAAATGTCTGTAAACTTTTCTAGTTTTTCGTTCTTTTTAGTTGTTATTTTGATGCATTTTAAACATTCTAACGCAATTTTTTTTATAAAAAGATCTATTTTTTGGCATCGTGTTGATATGCGCTTTTAAAGCACCATTCAAAGGACTTTGCACTCGCGAATGATTCTTCTAGAAGGGGTCATTCCACTTGTGTCAAAGTTTTTTACCCGTGCATTAAATATGCACATAAATACTTTACTTCAACATTAATCTGTAATTACAAAGGATGGCGGTAATGCTCTTTAAAAATATGAAACATATCAGAACAAAGATAACAATGAAAGTGTAGCCTTTACTTGGGCCTTAAATGTGGGTAGGTAGTTTGAGTAACTCCCTTTCTCAACAACTGAGGCTATTTATGTAGAGATGTCAACAGCGGTTTGATAAACCAGTTGTGCAGTACTGGTGAATGAAAACCAAGAGGGATTGAACCCAGGACTTCTAGCATGCTAAGCAGATGCTATAAAAACGGAGGCCTTAATGAAAAAGAGTGAGAGGAAAGTGGAGAAAAGGAGTGAAAGAAAGAAAGAAACTAGAAAAGATGGAAATCAAGTTTTGTTCCTAGTACAGCATTCGGTTCTTATTGTTGTTGTGGTATACTAACAGAATGCGTTATTAAGATGTTCTATGATCCCAGAAAGTAAAATAGTGTTTCTACCCCTGGCATATTGATGTCTGAACAGTCAATAAGCTGTAAAATTGTCATTTTTAAAAACAAACTTCACTGGATAATTTCTTATTTACATGGTTTTTAACTCAACACCTAGCTAAGCTAATGCTTATACCATGAGCATACAAGTTACAGGTGCGAGTCCAACAGCAATTTTCCCACAAATATGCAGAACGATACGCTGACATCAAGAGTAGAGGTTTGTCTTCTGCATCACAACGTCTCCACCACCTGACTTTTGTGAAAAGTGGCCAATGGTTGTACATGAGTTTCACCCCTGCCTAGTTCTCTGAACATTTTTCAAAAAGAGCAGGGTGTTAATCCGGTGTTCATCCACTTTCCGTCCTAACAAATTCCTTGGGTCCTCACTGAAAACAAGTTAAACGTGACTTACATGTGCTTTTCCTAGCATGTGCCTAAAGCGTAAACTAAATTTACATGGTTTTTAGCTCAACACCCGAGCTAATGCAATGACTAGGGCATACGTCAGAGCATGTTCGGATATAAACTGCAGCCTTACCACATGCTGATACTTTGGGGCTTATGGTTTGTTTGTCGCTATTCCTCTTTTCAAGTTTGGAATGGTGTTACAGCCATTTGTGTTTGTTTTACATTAAAAAATGAACAAAAGTTCAATTAGCCTTGCAGAAAAATCTATCTTGCAGCAAGATTGCTACAAGCTAACATTTTTAGCTTGCGCAAGCTAGCAATTTTTTTTGTGTCCTTGCAGAAAGCTTTTGTAACCTAGCTTGTATTTGTTCCAAATACTAGCTTGCAGCAAGTTGGTACTAGCTTGCAGCAAATTAGCACTAGCTTGCAGCAAGTTAGTATACTAGCTTGCAGCAAGTTAGCACTAGCTTGCAGCAAGTTAGTATACTAGCTTGCAGCAAGTTAGTACTAGCTTGCAGCAAGTTAGTACTAGCTTGCAGCAAGTTAGTACTAGCTTGCTGCAAGCTGGTACTAACTTGCATATGACACCTGTCCATTTACATGTACTTTGAAGATTAATTATATACTATGTAAGTATGGTAAGCACAGTGAACTTACCTACACTACACCCTTCAATCAACAATAACCATCTGGTCCTGCTTCCTGTAGAATTGATTTTCATGAACATTGATTGTACATGTACTGTATATTGTTGTTTTCTAATTTTCTGATTGATTTGATGACTTTGTTGTCATGTCTCTACAAATATCTCCTATTTCAATTATAATGATGCAACCACAAATGTGAAGGATGATTTTGTTGTTAGTTGCTTTACTTTATTTGCAACCAATTCAAACCATTTAGGTAGGTACTATATTATATATATATTAAAGAAAACATAGACATGTTAATAAAAGGAAAAGGTTGAGGAGACTGCAGAAAGTTTAGAATACTTGTAAAGTACATTTGCAAGAAAATGTAGAAACGAGAACAATTATATCATAATCAATGCTTAGGACAGTGGCGTTGCCACGATTACACAATTAGGGTAGGGAAAACTATAAAGGTAAAACTTTTCAACCAAGATGGTAATATATTAATTGCGAGTACCCCAGGGGTGTAGAAAGGCTCACCTCCCAGAGGGCAAGAACCCAAAAAAATTCCTAGTTACAAATAGGAAAAACTCACTGATAGATTAAGCTTCCATCAAATGTTGCTGCTAATCGGGAAATCTCATTAAAATTCAGAAAATCTTGTTCAATATTCATTGTTTTCAGGAAATTTCTTCATTTTCCAGAATTTTTCTTCAAATTGTAGGAAATTTTCTTCGTTTTCAGGAAATTACCTTCATTTTTGGGTAATTTTCTTCACTTTGTGGGAAATTTCCTTCAGTTTTTAAAAAGTGTTGCTAAATTTTACCAAAATTCCCAATAATTTTACCAAACTTTCCAATAGTTTTCCTAAATTTTCCTTCAATTTGATCAATTTTCCTAAATTTTACTTTAAACATTTCCCAATTTTGTCTTCCCATGCAGAATCCAACTGGGGAGGTAATATGCTCTCAGGGGAACATTTTTCACATGTTTCCCCTCCACTTCCCCCTCCATTCAAGTGTCAAATGCAGCATTGCACCAATCTATGACAAAGAATGCTGAAAGATGCAGTGGCATATTCAGCTTTCAATGCAGGAGGAAAGAGGGGGGGGGGAGGGGGAATGGGGAAGGGAGGAAAACGGTAACCTATAAAAAAAAAAAAAAAACTGTATTGAGAGGTGTAGGAAGTTGCGGGAGGAGTAAACTTCCCACTGGTAAGATTTCACCTTTCCAGGCATGCTTTCTCTCTGGTTAAGAAGTAAAATTGTAATTTTTAAAGGTGCTCTCGGCTGTAAAGTGCGTGTGTATTATGTGTGAGCCTCACACTAAATCAAATACCTTTATGGTACGGAATATCATAAACATAACTAAACCCCAACCCAAGTACTCAAGAATTGTATGTGTTTTCCTATTGACATTTTGGAATTTGTTTGCTTGCCTGCAATGGGTGAAAATTTATGTAAAAAGCAGACCATGTGATGCAACTTTTGTTGGTTAAAATTTACAAAAATTAGCCACATATAAAATACCTACATATATAAAATTAGCAAAAACTAACGCCCTCACTCATTGGCCGAGAGCTTCTTTAACCCGAAATTGAAAAAATTGACAGTAAATTTGGTTGGAAATTTTGGTTTAATCATTGCAAAACTTGTTTCAAACGTTTTTTGAAAGATATGATAGAAGCTAGACAAAGAAGTTTGTTAATAGTTATTCAAAGAAGTTTATTAATACTTATCTCAAAGAAGTTTGTTAATAATTATCTCAAAGAAGTTTGTTAATAGTTATCTCAAAGAAGTTTGTTAATAGTTATCTCAAAGAAGTTTATTAATCGTTATCTCAAAGAAGTTTGTTAATACTTATCTCAAAGAAGTTTGTTAATAGTTATCTCAAAGAAGTTTGTTAATAGTTATCTCAAAGAAGTTTGTTAATACTTATCTCAAAGAAGTTTGTTAATAGTTATCTCAAAGATGTTTGTTAATACTTATCTCAAAGAAGTTTGTTAATACTTATCTCAAAGAAGTTTGTTAATACTTATCTCAAAGAAGTTTGTTAATAGTTATCTCAAAGAAGTTTGTTAATAGTTATCTCAAAGAAGTTTGTTAATACTTATCTCAAAGAAGTTTGTTAATACTTATCTCAAAAAGTTTGTTAATACTTATCTCAAAGAAGTTTGTTAATACTTATCTCAAAGAAGTTTGTTAATAGTTATCTCAAAGAAGTTTGTTAATACTTATCTCAAAGAAGTTTGTTAATAGTTATCTCAAAGAAGTTTGTTAATACTTATCTCAAAGAAGTTTGTTAATAGTTATCTCAAAGAAGTTTGTTAATAGTTATCTTAAAGACGTTTGTTAATAGTTATCTCAAAGAAGTTTGTTAATACTTATCTCAAAGAAGTTTGTTAATAGTTATCTCAAAGAAGTTTGTTAATACTTATCTCAAAGAAGTGTGTTAATATTTATTTCAAAGAAGTTTGTTAAAAGCTATCTTAAAGAAGTTTGTTTATAATTATCCAGAGAATTCCAGAGTAAAGCACCAGCCTAACAGATGTGATAATGAGTCGAGAGAAAGAGTACAATGGGGGGTGTGGTGAGAGGGGGAGGGGGGAGGGTTGAGATTATTATTATTATATATTGTACTAACAGGATGAACTTTTTTCTTAGTAGTAAAGAAATTGTCAATATATTCCTAATATCTTTGAATTTAAATGTGGCAATCTTAAGTTTGTTATATTGAATATGTTAAGAAAAGTGGTTACACAATTCTGCCTAGAAGATTATCAGACACACTGAATTGTGAAGAAAGTAATTCCTGGGGGACAGAGGGGAAATGTCCCTACCCCCCTCCCTCTCCCTCCATTATTTGGCAGAAATAAAAAATACATAAGGTTGTGAAAAAACACTGCCCCCATACTTTGTGGAGGAAATGTATGACCCCATGTCCCCCATTTTGTGAATTAAGGGGAATTACAGTCCTAGAAGATACTACTTTAATATCTTGTTCCATTCAGAGAACATCAGTGGTGGCCCTATGAGAGAGCAGACTTCCCCCCAGAAATGTTTGATTTATAGACCCCACATGTGACAAAATTGCTCCTCTAGCCCCCTCCTTTTCCCCACCCCCATGACCAAATCCTGGTGCTGCCACTGGTGAACATGTGTCGCAAAGTCTATAGAGGTTGAAAAATACTAAAACCGGAGCAGATTACATGCCAATACTGTGCCCCAACATCTACCACATTGCTACTCACAGCGCCTTTACTCAATATTTCTTAAACAGTGTACATGCTGTGTCATGCTTAAACCATTCCTAAATAAACTCTGTACGTATTTATGCACGGTGTATGTATAATTGTACACTGTATGTATGGAGTGTGGGGGCAGTGAAGCGTGAATTTTTGGTGGCCTTGAGATGTTCGACTTTCCTACATGTGGAAAATCAGAACATTCCCGATGTAAGGGTGTGAATCTTTCATGAGGTTTTGAATTTTGAAGAAAAAAAAAAAAACTTTTTTTTTTTTGAGTTATGGCTCATCAAAGTTTGATTACTGTTTAATTGTGTGAAATTTGTGATGTATTTTTTTAATCTTTTCTCTCCTAAATCTTAGTCTGCAAATAAGTGGAAAGTTTTTACCAGCAAGAAATTTGATTGGGGTATGATTAAGACTCAAAACCTCTCAATTTTGGCACAAATTTGCTGCACCACTTCAAAAAATTATAATAGATAAACAAAAAAACAAAAATGTTTAGTGCATGGTTCCAATGCATTCTTTCATTGTTGATTGATTTTCACTTTTTATACTTACTGGCATTGCATGCTAAATAACATATATTCATAAGCCATACCAATGCACATTAATAAAATAGAACTTTTGACAACACCTGTATGATGTAAAGCATGCATATGCTGCTGCACATTTAGCACTGTTTTAAGAATTTCACATAAAGCCCTACCTACATGACAGGGCACTTCCATAATGAAGTATGTGCCGCCCAGGATTTCAAAAGTGGACTGCAATATGAGAGATTTTTTGGTAACTGCAGTATGACAGTATATGATTTTGATACCTGCAGTATGAAAACAAGTGATTTTTGATACTTTACCTGCGGTACAAAATTATATGATTATTGAGACCTGCAGTATGAAAATATACTTTTTTCTATAGACCTGCAGTATGAGAGAATGGATTTTTGATACCTGCACTACAATTTTTTTGGAAAAAGCAACTGCTCGGGCAGCACATGTATATATACATAAATGGAAGTGCCCCCCTCCCCCAGGGACATCACCACCAAACCAATCGGTCGCATACTGTGTACAGACCATAAGTCATCTGTGTAATGTGTTTACAAGTTTTTAAAATCATTTTCACATTAAGGCATGCAAATTAGTAATAGAACCTGTTGACAACATAAGCATGTACACAATAACTGACAAATAACATGCAAGTATGAAACAAATGGACATATGGTTGCTTAAAATTTATCACTTTTTTAAGATTTGATATTAGCCACATCCCCCCCCCCCCCCTTCCCCCATGCTCAGCTATATGCATGATATCACCACCAAAAACAATAGGGCAAACAAACAGACAATGGCTTATCTGTGTACCACTTATGACCTGTATTCAATGTATTGTCCTTGATTAACTGTGTTTACAACTTCTTTCTCAGGAAAATCATATTAAGCCTTATCCAATATGCATGTTAATGAAATTTAATGTATTCATACCATAGGCATGGACACACACGCTAACATAATAATTATGCAAAACAAACAAGCGCTTCTTAAAATATTAAGTAAGATTTTTACATTAAGCCCCGCCTACTCATTAATATGCACAGCAACACCTTCAAAACAATAGGGCACATGTACTATCATTCTTGAGATATTCGTTTACAAACTCTTTTCAGCAACATCATATTAGGCTTTGTCCACTATGCCTATTAATGACAATCAATGTTTTATACTATAAACATGTACACACTAACTAACAACATTATTATACCAAGTATGGAACAAAACGGACAAATGGTTGTTAAAAAAATGAGCATTTCAAACTTTTTACATTAAGCCCCGCCCATTGTTTAATATAATTACCAAAAATAATAGGGCACATCGTCGGACCATGGGCTATCTGTGTACCATATATGACAAGAATCCAATGTACTGTTCGTGTTTACAAGCCACTGTAGGCGTAACACACACATACATGTACATGCACGTACGCACGCACGCAGGTACGCATGCACGCACGTACGTATGCATTCACGCATGCATGCACGCACGTACACATGCACGCACGTACGCATGCATGCACACATACATACATACACACACACACAAATATACACACGCACGACAAGCAGACCGGGTAGGTCCCTGATGCTGAAACCAAAAAGAAAAATCATCATAAAGAACATAACTACAGGGGCAAAAATCTCTAAAAACCCATGCTTGACAATGGCAAAATCGGTATGGATTGGACTAAAAACAGCTGAAGACTTTTTCAAGATGAGGGGGCCACCAAATGTAAGTTTGCCCCGAGGCCTTGCAATTCCCTAGGCAATCCTGCAGCCTTTGAAGTTGTAACATGTCTGTACAAAATTGAGGCAAGTCTAGAAGAGTGATGTCCCACCCCTGGTTTCTTACATCAATTATTTGAAATTTTATGAAATTCAATTCAACATTTAAATCTGTTCTAATTGAAAATACAGGACGTATGTCCATGCACCCAGGGCTGTTGCCAGCTGCCACTGACTGGGTGATCAATCAGAGACAGCCGAGCAAAACTAAAGTGGAAGCTGTATGTCCATGCACCCAGGGCCGTTGCCAGCTGCCACTAACTGGGTGGACAACCAGAGACAGCGGAGCAAAACTAAAGTGGTAGCTGTATGTCCATGCACCCAGGGCCATTGCCAGCCGCCACTGACTGGGTGGACAACCAGAAACAGCGGAATAAAACTAAAGTGGTAGCTATATGTCCATGCACCCAGGGCACTGACTGGGTGGACAACCAGAGACAGCGGAGCAAAACTAAAGTGGAAGCTGTATGTCCATGCACCCAGGGCCGTTGCCAGCCGCCACTGACTGGGTGGACAACCAGAAACAGCGGAATAAAACTAAAGTGGTAGCTGTACGTCCATGCACCCAGGGCACTGACTGGGTGGACAACCAGAGACAGCGGAGTAAAACTAAAGTGGAAGCTGTATGTCCATGCACCCAGGGCCGTTGCCAGCCGCCACTGACTGGGTGGACAGCCAGAAACAGCGGAGTAAAACCAAAGTGGAAGCTGTATGTCCATGCACCCAGGGCCGTTGCCAGCCGCCACTGACTGGGTGGACAACCAGATACAGCGGAGCAAAACTAACGTGGAAGCTGTATGTCCACGCACCCAGGGCCGTTGCCAGCCGCCACTGACTGTTGACAACCAGATACAGCGGAGCAAAACTAACGTGGAAGCTGTATGTCCACGCACCCAGGGCCGTTGCCAGCCGCCACTGACTGTTGACAACCAGAGACAAAGGAGCAAAACTGAAAGTGGAAGCTGAACAACTGAAAATTCCTCTCAATTTGTCATTAAAAGCTCTCCGAAACTCAGTGCTTACTAAGGTTATTTCAGATCAAATTCAATATGAAACTTTTTACATATATCAACAGTAAAATGTCATGAGGGGGCCTACGGGGCGAAGTCCCCAGAAGGTCTCTGAAATGCAGTATTTATCAAGGTTATTTCTGATCAAATTCATGCTGCAAATGACATACTTGTACACATTTTGACATATGTATCGACAGCAAAATTAAAAAACTTCATCTATTAACCTAGACCAACCAAAAAATTTCCGGTTTACCAGTGGAAAATTGCATTGGTAAATTCAGTTTCTTTCATGTTGCTGCTAAACAGGAAATCTCTTATTTTCAAGAAACGTCTGTCAATTTTCCTTATTTTCAGGATATTTCCTTCCTTTTCATAATCTTTTTTATTTTGGGGAAATTTCCTTTAATTAGCAGCAAATTTTGCCAATTTTTTTCAACTTTTGGAAAATGTTGCCAAATTTTACTAAAATTCTAGATAATTTCACCAAATTTTACTAAAATTCTGAATAATTTAACCAAATTCTTCTTCAAATTACTAATTTCTTCACTTTTTATTATTTGATTAATAGTTCTTCCCAATTTTACCTCCCGACCAGGTAGGAAGCATGTAACTGGAAAGGTAAAATCCTCTCGTGAAGAAAGAGAGGAGGGGGCTATGTCTCTGAGGATGTGATGTTACTTAGAGTCTTGATTTCAGTCATTTCTACACAAATCTGTTTTTATAGATGCATGATATCACAATTCAAAGATTTGAACATGTGTTGAAAGATCTACAGTAAGCAAACTTTGCTATAAACCATGAAAATAGAAAACCAATTCATCAAAATCGGTTACAAATTGACCATTTTACAGCATTTTGAATTTAGAGCCTTATGAAAATTAACCGGGCATTTTTAACAAGAACTGTCGGAAGGACAGCATGCTGGACTATATACAAAGCTAGTATAGAGAATGGGCGTATTGAGGGAAGTATATACAGAAATAGGCAGGGGCTGATAATTTAAACTTACTTGAGCTTTAAAAAATAATGATAATAACTGATTTATATAGCATTTTATGTATATAATCATATTCAAAAATACTTTACAATTAAAATGAATGAAACTACCCCTCTCCCCATAAAATGTTGATGAAAAATAACTAAATCAACTATTGAAATAAGCTTTGAAAAGATGAGTTTTAAGAAGTTTCGGAAATTTTTTCGTTTGTCCAATTTAACTGGTAGTTCATTCCACCAAGTGAGCCCACCATAGAAAATGCCCTCCCACCAAGTGTTGTGTGCTTTATGGTTGGTACATAAAGCCGAACAGCATTTCTATTAGAAAGATTATATTTGGAGTGTTTAGAAAATATGATTTCTTTAAGATAGTTTGTTGATTTACAGTGAATACATTTAAAAACTAATACTTAAATCTTAAATCTAATTCTTAGAGTAATTGGGAGCCAATGCAGGGAATAGAGAATGGGAGTTATATGGTCATATTTCTTACCCTTTGTTACTATCCGTGCAGCAAAATATTGAATACGTTGCATGGATTGAATTAAGTTACTTAACATATACCAGCAAAAAGGGAGTTACAATAGTCAATGTGGGAATGGGTTAACGCATGTACAAGGGATTCAGCTGATTCGTTAGTTAGCATAGGCCTTATTCTGTTAGTATTGTAAAGATTGGTAAATGCTGATTTACATTTTTTCATAACATGGGTTTTCATATTTAGGTTGCAATCAAACCATACACCTAAGTCACAAACAAAGTTAACAGCTTTTACTGATGTACCACCAACACTGACAGCCCTAGTAGTTAGTTTTTTGAGCTGTTGACATGTGCCAAAGAAAATAACCTCTGTTTTCTCATCGTTTATTTTTAGTTTGTTTAGTACCATCCATTTTATTACACCTTCCAAGCATCGTTCCATTGTCTCAATGGCCCTCATCTCGGATATGCTATCCGTGATCTTGAAATTTAGCATCAATCTATGCTCATCTGCATATCCTGCAACTTTTGGAGCATGCTTTTGTGCACTGCTGAAAAATGATGAAGCATATATGGTACAAAGCACAGGGCCACAGCAGGAACCTTGAGGAACTGAAAAATCTATGGGTGCCTCACTGGAAAATTCTCCATTCACAATAACTTTCTACTTCCAATTTGTAAGATTCAAACAATTTAAGTGCCACGTGGGTTATTCCAAACTGAGACCGGAGCACTGTCAGCATGGTTGGGTGATCCACTGTATCAAAAGCTGCACTAAAGTCCAGCATCACCACTAATAATATCATCCCATTGTCCATAGCCATCAACAGGTTTGACTTGTACCGGACAAGAGCTGTTTCGGTGCTGTGATGCACCCGATAAGCTGATTGGTAATCAGGCAGCATATTGTTCTTATCTTATTCAATTGGACAATGACTGCCTTCTCTGTGATTTTGGATAAAAATGGCAGATTGTTTACATGGTCTGTAATTTCTGAAAAGTGTTTCCTCTGTATTATCAATGCATAGACCTGCCCCTTACAAAAAAACCTATGTCAGCTGTTCCAATTTCATGCATGAACATGCATGCAAACCCAGGGTAATCCTTGGTATTTGCACTAGTTTGACACTCTTTCTCACTCATTCCACAAAAAACAGTGTCTGCCACTCTTTTACACATAAAACATGGAAACTACACTTCACAGGTTTTCCTGTGTCCAACAGGACAATGTGTGTCATACAGGAAACAAGAGAAAACCTGTGTCATAAGTACCAGACAAAGTGTTTACACCATAAAATATTTCTTCATGCAACAGCCTATTCAGCTGGTCCAAAATTGAGAGTTTGCCACGTTTTGCCACATTTCTTGACACAGGTTGGAACACGTTTTACCACACTTTTCCTGTCTTGTTAAAACACTTATTTTCACACATTTACCTGCATGTCAGCCGCACATGAACACATGTGTGATTACCTGTTAGACATGCAGGGGATTAGTTCCAATTTCATGCATTGTCATGTGTGTCACTTTTGTTTGCCACATGTAAAGTCTTTTGTCTGCCACATGTGTTCCTGCAGAAACACAGACAAGGTTTGACACACTCTTCTTTTGTAAGGGATATGGTGTTTCCTTTGTAATATCAATGCATAGACCTGCAGTTTCCTTTGTTTCTTTGTTTAATGATGGCTTAACGGCACCACAGCAACTAAGGTCAAATTGTGCCTGAGAGGTCAGATGATTCTAGAGATAGGAAGTAAAGGAAACAGGGGGAGAATGAGAGAAATTTAAGGACAAAAGGTCAGAAAGCTGTGATCGTGAGGGGAGGTGCATGGTTAAAACAAAAACAAAGTAGAGAGGGGGTGGAAGAGGAGAATTAAATATGGTCGTAGAGGGAGGCATGATGAAGGAAGGAGATAATTTTATCTGGAGGATTTTTCTGGAAGAACTCAGCAATTGAGTTGTAGCTAGGGAGCGAGGGAAGCTCTGGGAAGGTTGTACAGGGGGCAAGCAAGGAGAACGTGTTGGATTGTGAGGGTGCAATGACAATTGTTGCAGAGGGGTTGGGGGGAGCCAATAAGGAGGTGGGAGTGGGTGAGATGAGTGTGACCAATTCTAAGACGGGTAATATGAACGTTGTCAATACGAGAGAGGTTGTTGATGGTGGCTTTGATCGGAATTGTGGGCTGGATGACATGGAGTTTGTTATCAATTTGGGACTTCCATGAGGTTTGCCAGCGGTCCTGAACAAGGGAAGTGATAAGCGGTTTGATGTCAGAGAGGGTTTTGGGAAAAGAGGCAGGGAGGAAGGTGAGGGCAAGCTTAGCTGCTGCATCAGCCCTGTCATTACCCGGGATGCCAACATGGCTGGGTATCCAGAAGAAAAGAATACTTTTCCTGCAAAGGGTGGGAGAAAGGAGTTTGCGGAAGAGGAGGTGGCATGAGAGGTTATCCCATTTCAGGTTGAGTAAAGAAGTAAGAACAGCCTTTGAGTCAGTGAAAATAACAAAGTGGCTGAGCGGGGAGTACTCAATAAAGTTGAGGGCAAGGAGAATGGCCTTAGCCTCGGCTGAAAAGATGGATGAGTAGTCGGGAAGTCTGCTACTGAGGGTGATGTCTTGGATGACCGCAGCAGCAGCTGTTGCCCTCCTTGAACCCATCAGTATAGATGGAGGTGTAATTTGAGAGTTGGTCTTGACTTGGTTGTGGAGATTGATGAAGAGGTTAGGATGGGTTTGAGCTTTGTAATGAATAGAGAGGCCCAGGTGGACAGAAGGGAGGGGGGTGGCCCAAGGAGAAAAAGTGGGCCAGGAGAAGGTGCCAAGAGTGGTGGGGCTGATGCCGAGATGGAAGAGGTCTGATTAGCTAGGGGAGGAGTAGAAGATGGTGAAGTCATCCACATATAAGGTACGTTTGATGTTTGGGCCAAGGGTATCCGCGATGTCATTGATGCTCAGGTTGAAGAGAGTGGGAGAGAGGATGCTGCCTTGGGGGACGCCCTCTTCTTGGGGGTATGGGTTGGCGAGGGTGTGGCCAATACGAACTTGGAACCGCCTGGATGAGAGGAAATTTTGAATAAAGATGGGGAGATGGCCTCTAAGGCCGATGGTGTGAAGTTTGCGGGTAATGCCGTATTTCCAAGTAGTGTCGAAAGCTTTTTCAAGGTCAAAAAATATGGCAATGAGGTGTTCCTTTTTTGCAAAGGATTCCCGGATAGCAGTGTCGAGCGTAATTAACTGGTCTAGGGTATTGCGCCGTTTTCGGAAGCCGCTTTGGTCAGGGGAGAGGATTCTGTTGGTCTCAAGAAACCAGTTTAGTCTCTGATTAATGATTCTTCCATAATTTTACAGAGACAGCAAGTTAGGGCGATGGGGCGATAGCTGGAGGGGTTGGTACCGTCTTTCCCCGGTTTGGGGACGGGGATGACAATAGCTGTCCTTCATATAGGGGGAAAGGAGTGTGAGGTCCAAATGTTGTTAAAGATTGTGAGTAGGGTAGTGGTGGCCTTGATGGGGAGGTGTTTCAGGAACTGGTAGGGGATGTTATCTGGGCCCTTGGAGGTACAGCTAGCATCGTGGATGGCTAGATTTAATTCAGAAAGGGTAAGAGGGGCGTTGTAGCTTTCAGAGTTGTCGGAAGGAAAAGTGATTTTCCGGGCTTCATCAAGAGCTTTTTTGGTGTTGAAGGCATTGGAGTAGTTGGTCGAGGATGAGATGTAGCTGAAAGTGGCGGCGAGGTGGTTAACGATTTTCTTTTTTGCGGTGAGAAGGTCACCATTCTGAGAGAGATGGGAGATGGGAGATTTGCCCACTCTGCTGTGGAAGCTGTTAACCATTCTCCAAATCTTCTTTGTGGGGGTGTTGGTGGTGAGAGAAGAGATGAAGTTGTTCCAAGTGTTAGTTTTACTGTCCTTGATAGTGTGTCTGGCCTTGGCACGGCTGATACGAAAGAGGTTGAGGTTATGGGTGGTCGGGTTATTTTTAAGTTCCTGAGGGCTCTTTTCCTGTTCTTGATGGCAGTTTTGCAGTCATCAGAGAACCAGGGGTTGGGGGATGATTTGGGGGTTTGGAGGTTTTGGGAATTGAGCAGGTGGCGATGTTAATAAGGATATTACTGAAGTTTGACATGGGTTCCTCATCCTCAAGGAGATGGGGGAAGAGGTGTGAGTCACAGGGGATTTCGAAAAGGGGTCAGTCAGCCTTCTCAAGATTCCAATTTGGGGTGTGGTCAGTGGGGATTTGAAGGTTGGAGTGTATAAGAAGTGGGTAATGATCACTACCACAGAGGTCAACAGTGACCCTCCAGCTAAAATCAGGGAGGAGATTGGGGGAACAGATAGACAGGTCAATACAGGTAGGGGAACCTGTGGCAGGGTGAAGGTAGGTCGCGTTGAGCAAGGAGAGGCTGTGCTGATGAGGAGTGTTCTCGATGAGCTTGCTTCTGGGGGTGGTGGTAACAGAGCCCCACAGAGGGTTGTGAGCGTTGAAGTCACCAAGAAGGATGAAGGGGGAGGGGAGCTGAGAGATAAGGTTGTTAAGGCTGTTTCCTTTGTATTATCAATGTATAGAGACCTGGTGTTTCCTTTGTATTATCAATGCATAGAGACCTGGTGTTTCCTTTGTATTATCAATGCATAGAGACCTGGTGTTTCCTTTGTATCATCAATGTAAAGAGACCTGGTGTTTCCTTTGTATCATCAATGCATAGAGACCTGGTGTTTCCTTTGCATTATCAATGCATAGAGACCTGGTGTTTCCTTTGCATTATCAATGCATAGAGACCTGGTGTTTCCTTTGTATTATCAATGCATAGAGACCTGGTGTTTCCTTTGTATTATCAATGCATAGCGACCTGGTGTTTCCTTTGTATCATCAATGTAAAGAGACCTGGTGTTTCCTTTGTATCATCAATGCAAAGAGACCTGGTGTTTCCTTTGTATCATCAATGCATAGAGACCTGGTGTTTCCTTTGTAGTATCAATGCATAGAGACCTGGTGTTTCCTTTGTATTATCAATGCATAGAGACCTGGTGTTTCCTTTGTAGTACCAATGCATAGAGACCTGGTGTTTCCTTTGCATTATCAATGCAGAGAGACCTGGTGTTTCCTTTGTATTATCAATGCATAGAGACCTGGTGTTTCCTTTGTATTATCAATGCATAGAGACCTGGTGTTTCCTTTGTATTATCAATGCAGAGAGACCTGGTGTTTCCTTTGTATTATCAATGCATAGAGACCTGGTGTTTCCTTTGTATTATCAATGCATAGAGACCTGGTGTTTCCTTTGTATTATTAATGCATAGAGACCTGGTGTTTCCTTTGTATTATCAATGCATAGAGACCTGGTGTTTCCTTTGTATTATCAATGCATAGAGACCTGGTGTTTCCTTTGTATTATCCATGCATAGAGACCTGGTGTTTCCTTTGTATTATTAATGCATAGAGACCTGGTGTTTCCTTTGTATTATCAATGCATAGAGACCTGGTGTTTCCTTGGTATTATCAATGCATAGACCTGGTGTTTCCTTTGTATTATCAATGCATAGAGACCTGGTGTTTCCTTTGTATTATCAATGCATAGAGACCTGGTGTTTCCTTTGTATTATCCATGCATAGAGACCTGGTGTTTCCTTTGTATTATTAATGCATAGAGACCTGGTGTTTCCTTTGTATTATCAATGCATAGAGACCTGGTGTTTCCTTGGTATTATCAATGCATAGAGACCTGGTGTTTACTGTGCATTATCAATGCATAGACCTGGTGTTTCCTTGGTATTAGCAATGCATAGAGACCTGGTGTTTCCTTTGTATTATCAATGCAGAGAGACCTGGTGTTTCCTTTGTATTATCAATGCATAGAGACCTGGTGTTTCCTTTGTATTATCAATGCAGAGAGACCTGGTGTTTCCTTTGTATTATTAATGCATAGAGACCTGGTGTTTCCTTTGTATTATCAATGCAGAGAGACCTGGTGCTTCCTTTGTATTATCAATGTTAACTGAATTAACAACAACTCCAACCAGTTCCTCACCTATTTTAATAATTTTGTCCACAAAAACAGAAATAAATGAGTCTGCAAGAGAGCATGGACTTTCAAAATCTGGAAGAGGGTTTGCTTTATGTCTATTTAAAAGGCCATTAACTATTGCACACAGTTCATTTTGATTTTTACCAGTTGATTTGATCTTTTCATTGCAGTATTGTTCCTGAGCTTTGTTTAGTTGGAAGATTATTCATTGCTCAATTGTTTGTAACAATACAGATTCACTTCTGAGAGTATTCTTTTGTATACCCTCACTGCTGTCCTTAGTTTTCGCTTATACTCGCAGTGCTTATTAGTAAACCAAGGCAGGGTTGGTCTCATGCTTATACTCGCAAAGCTTATTAGTAAACCAAGAAAGGGTTGGTCTCACGCTTATACTCGCAGTGCTTATTAGTAAACCAAGGAAGGGTTGGTCTCACGCTTATACTCGCAGTGCTTATTAGTAAACCAAGGAAGGGTTGGTCTCACGCTAATACTCGCAGTGCTTATTAGTAAACCAAGGAAGGGTTGGTCTCACGCTTATACTCGCAGTGCTTATTAGTAAACCAAGGAAGGGTTGGTCCCACGCTTATACTCGCAGTGCTCATTAGTAAACCAAGGCAAGGTTGGTCTCACGCTTATACTCGCAGTGCTTATTAGTAAACCAAGGAAGGGTTGGTCTCACGCTTATACTCGCAGTGCTTATTAGTAAGCCAAGGAAGGGTTGGTCTCACGCTTATACTCGCAGTGCTTATTAGTAGACCAAGAAAGGGTTGGTCTGTAACTTGTCTTTCTTTGATTGGTGCAACTTATCAAGAGTTGAGCTTAGTGAGGTGTTGTACATCTTCACTAATTCATCCAAGTCATTGGTGGTATCCACAGAAACAAGCTGCAATTGTAATTGACGTCTAAAGTCATTTATATCAATGTCAGCAATTTTTCTGCTCATAATTTTTTTTATTGTGTAAGATGGTTTTTCTAGTTCAAGTCTACAGTGTATTGCATAGTAATTAGAGAAAAGTTGCTGAGTAGCTGCATAACTTAGTGAAATGGGGTCTGACTTTCTTGTGATGAACAGATCAAGAGTATTACCAGATACGTGGGTAGGTGATGCAATGTGCTGAGTAAATCCATAGGACTGGATAAAGTCAAGAAAACGTTTAGTCTCTGGATAATCTACTTTACTAGTATGAATGTTGTAGTCACCAGTTAGAGCCACAGTAGCGTCGCTCTCCACTACAGTCCCTTTTTACCAGCTGATTTGATCTTTTCATTGTAGTATTGTTCCTGGGCTTTGTTTAGTTTAAAGATTATCTATTTCTCCATTGTTTGCAACAAGACAAGATTCACTTCTGAGAGTATTCTTTTGTATACCCTCACTGCTGTCCGTAGTTTTCGCTTATACTCGCAGTGCTTATTAGTAAACCAAGAAAATTGTTAAAGCCACTAACGAAATCATATAATGTGTTTGTTCTGTGATGAGTATGGCGGGCGATATACCACTACCAGTTTGACCACACCACAGTTTGTGCTAATGGTATATGAGTATGGCGGGTGATATACTACTACCAGTTTGACCACACCACAGTTTGTGTTAATGGTACAGTATATGAGTATGGGTGGCCATACACCACTACCAGTTTGACCACACCACAGTTTGTGTTAATGGTATATGAGTATGGCGGGCGATATACCACTACCAGTTTCACCACACCACAGTTTGTGTTAATGGTATATTCAGAAAACTCAAAAGTATCCTAAATCCTCAGCTTGATCTAATTTCACTATAACATTCTTTCTAAACAGTAAACCTGTACCACCTCCCTTTCTACCAGATTGCCGTGGTTTATCTAAGAACAGGAACCTCTTGAACAGGAAACTTACATTTTCATTTCTTTTGTTCAATTTCAAAACATTTTACTACAAGCTTCAAAATATCTTTGAGTTGTCTCAGATATTTTACGACAAAAAATATGCTGAAGGTTATGACCTCCCCCAGTAACTCAGAAAACATGTAAAAGCTAGCAGTCTTTATAACACCCCTTTTAGTTATATCAATTAATTTAATCACCTATTATAAGTATGATCTACAATTGATCAGAGTGTAAATTAGTCTGCCTGTAAATGCGTGGATTTGTGTCAATAAAAGACATCTGGTAATGATCAACTTTGATCGTGTCATTTATCTACTGCAGCTATTGAATTACTCACAAACATGTTAACTTAAATAGCAAAAAGAAAATGCTCACAATCTTTTAGCTACAATTAGAGGCAGATCCAAGGGGGATCCATTTAAAAAGCCATTCAGAAACAGGTCGATCAAGCTACACATGATTAATTCAGTTTTCTTTCAAAATGTGACTTCTTGTAGACATTCAATTGTTTGATCAGCTGGTTCTCCCAGGTTTGCTGTACAGTTCACAAGTAAAGTCTGGGATTATGGACAGGTAGAGATTTTTTACCCAGGTGAAAGAGTACTGTCATAATTAATGAGACATAAAGTCAAATATCATTTACAAAAATAGAGAAGCTGTGATATGGACACTACCATTTTCTTAAATGTTGGGTTGAAATCATGCCAAAATGCTTTGATATGAAGTTTTTTAAGGGCTTAAATCATTAACATCAAATAAAAATGTATAGACCCATGCAAAGGAAAATTTATTTCTTAGGCCGGAGACCTATAAAGCTAATATACGAAACAAAACTTAGTTAACATAAAATTGACAAAAAATGCAAACAGAATGCATACACTTGTTAAAAATTTTGTTAGATTCTGGCAACATTTCCTAGAAATTTCCCAAAATTGACAGTGATTTCCTAGAAATCAACAATGATTTCCCAGAAATTGAAAAAAATTCGTAGAAATTGAAGACAATTTTTTTGGAAATTTTTCATTAAAATTGACGAAAAATGCAAACAGAATGCATACACTTGTTGGAAATTTTGTTAGATTCTGGCAACACTCCTAGAAATTTCCCAAAATTGACAGTAATTTCCTAGAAATTAACAGTGATTTCCCAGAAATTGATAAAAAAAATCCTAGAAATTGAAGACAATTTTCTTGGAAATTGAAGAAAATTGGGGAGAAAATGAAGTAGATTTTCTAAAAATTCAAGAAACATGTAATGGCATGATGAATAACTCTGGCTATAAATTTTCAGTCCAAAGCATTTAAACTCACCAAAGTGTTTATAACTTAATGATAAAAACATCCGTTTAAAAGTCCAAATGAATCCTCAGCCCCACATTACATGCATGACTTGGCCCTGCAGTAACCAAATCCACAATCTCTGGCCCTTCACAATACATGTAAGTTCCATTGTGTGCATATAGATGATTGCGAGTGTAAATACTGATGCATAAAATCACTATCTGTCATTAGTAAAAGCACTACTTAAAAATTTGGCCTGCAATTTTAAAGCAACAAATTAACCACATCATTTCACAAGATTAACTTTGCATCATAACATTGAGGTATAAATAATTCTATGCTCAATAGTTCATTTCACCTCTCCCCAGCAGCAAAGACAAACAATGCCAGCATTCTATGCTGAACACACAATTACAAGTTCGATTCGGTTATGATAGTAACATTGCTATCACGAAACGCTGACCAGGACCAGAACACAGCAGACAGAATAACATCAAACAATGTCCAGCCTTTGAGTTTACTGGCGTGTCTACCCAACCCAGGCTTGAACCAGGGCCTCGTGGTCTGTAGACAGGTATTATAACCGCTACACCACAGTAGGTAGATGAGCCAGCATTGATTACACTTACTACTTATATAACAAAGGATTGCCATTATATTCAGATGTGTGTCCCTAAAAATACCATGTAACACCAGTGGGAGTAGTTGTTATCTTGAAGGAGCTTTGGAGAGGCAAAACTGTATACAGTTTTGTGGTTTGGGAAACAAAGAAATATATAACTTTTACTCCAACCGGCCCTGTTTCATTGGAGGGTAAGTTGAGATGTTCCTGGTTTTAAGCAGAGCCATTTCTCTAATGGTGGTTAGTTTCTTAATTGCTTCTAGTAGTCTAAAAGTCATACCCGCCGAAATGGAGGTTTTTGCCAGTGAAAAGACTGGATTGGGCGTAATAGAAACTTAATAAACCAATGCAATTTATCTACTTGAATAACCAGGAATTTTTGTTAAGTTCTTTCCCCCTGAGATGTTAACCTTCTGATACCCCTTGCCAAGACAAGCGCTGGCAATTGCCCATTAGGGGAAAGGTAAAGCCCTATTCGAAAATTGTATGGCTTTGAGAGGGGAGAGGGGGGGGATGGCCCTCATATTATTAGGACTTTCACCTACCTATCTGAAGGCTTTTGGTTTTATGTTGTACATTTTTATCCAAACTTGGTCCACAATTGAAGATGATTGGTCCACAATTGAAGATGTTTGGTCCAAAACTGAAGATGCTTGGTCCAATATTGAGGATTTTTGGTGCAAATTAGAATAACAAATTTGGTCCAAAATTAACGATAATTCGGTCGAAACGATTACAAAATGGCAACATTTTCATTTGATATTTCAGTTAATTATATCTATGGCTTTCACAAAATACTGTGGGAGGGGGGGGGGAGAAAAAAATTTAGGGAATCCCCACCCCTTTAGCCATGCCACTGCTGGAAAATTTGAAATTTGACAAGGTTCTTCTTTGAACACTTTAGCTGCAGGCTGACCCAATTTGACCAAAATGGAACATGTGTCATAAAATGTTGTGGATAACAAATTTTATCTCCACAACCAAAATAATTCATTTTACAATTGGACTTTTACTGTTTAAAAATATTGACAAGAGTAATGGAGGAGAAAAAATATAGAAAGCATTTTAGTGAAGGAATGCTAGTAACACTAATGAAAGTTGTTGGGGTAAATTTTTCCCTTGTCACACCCCACCCCCATCCTGATGCCCAGCCACTGTGTCTCATCAATCAAACAATCAATGTTTAACTTTTTAATATGTCATGTTAAATAAACATGGCATGTAAAATGAACATGGCATGTTAAATAAACACTGCATACTAAATAAACACGGCCTGCTAAATAAACACGGCATGTTAAATAAACAGGGTATCTTAAATAAACAGGGCATGTAAATAAACAGGGCATGTTAAATAAACAGGGCATGTTAAATAAACACGGCATGTTAAATATACACAGCATGTTAAATAAACATGGCATGTTAAATAAACATGGCATGTTAAATACACATGGCATGTTAAATACACATGGCATGTTAAATACACATGGCATGTTAAATAAACATGGCATGCTAAATAAACACGTCCTGCTAAATAAACATGGCCTGCTAAATAAACACGGCCTGCTAAATATACACGGCATGAAAAATAAACACGGCATGTTAAATAAACACGGCATGTTGAATAAACAGGGCATGTTAAATAAACACGGCATGTTTAATAAACAGGGTATGTTTAATAACCACAGCATGGTAAATAACCGCATGGTAAATAACCACGGCATGTTAAATAAACATGGCATGTTAAATACACATGGCATGTTAAATAAACACTGCATGTTAAATAAACACTGCATGTTAAATAAACACGGCATGTTGAATAAACAGGGCATGTTAAATAAACAGGGCATGTTGAATAAACACAGCATGTTAAATAAACATGGCATGTTAAATACACATGGCATCTTAAATAAACACAGCATGTTAAATAAACACAGCATGTTAAATAAACACGGCATGTTAAATAAACATGGCATGTTAAATACACATGGCATGTTAAAAAACATGGCTAAACATGAATATAATGTAAGTCAGGGAGCTGGTGCAATCAATGCACCTCAGTGATTTTTCCAAATTTGAAATGTGACATAGTAGACAGTCTGTTTATTGAACATCTACAGAGTTTGAAAGGTACAGTATATGGGCAGAAAGCAAGAACATGAGCTTAAATGGTTTAAGATATACTAACAACAATGGACACAGCAGAAAGTCCCATCAAAATCATTTTAAAGGATTAGTTCAGTGGTCAAGCATGTCCATCTTCTATTAGAGAGGCCTTAAGGAGAAACAAATTGGTGAAGAAAGCATTCAAAATCTTATTCGCTTAAAACGGCTGAAATCAGACTAGTTGTGATTTTACAGCCTCAGATTCCTCAAAGTCTTTATAAATTCTATCATGTTTTGTCCTGCAATTTTGTGACTTAAAAACCATTGGATATGTCAGAAAAGCAGTAAAATAGAATTTAGTAAGGGTAATAATAATTTACCACCTGAAGAAAGAGAGGGAAAATAATTAAAATAGTAAGAAAGTAAAATAAATTTTCTTTAAAATACAATCAACAATTGTTAAGAATGTGAGGATGAAGGTGCCAACCTTTCATGGTAGACTTACTACACCAGTCATTTCTACACAGATGAGAAAGAGCTTTAAACTTAAATATCTCCTTAACAAAATAAGATAATGAAGTAGTTTCTTCAGGGCCATTTTGTTTCTATTAAAGTCCTCTTTCATATAACCTGAAGTGCTTGACCACTTAACTAATCCTTTAAAAGTATATGGGCAGGTAGCAACAAAAAGAGCTTAAATGGTTTAAGATAAACTTACAACAATGGACACAGCAGAAAGTCACATCAAAATCGGTTTAAAATTGACCATTTTACAGCATTTTAAGATTTAGATTCGTAATTAGCATCAATTAATTGTGCAATATTTTGTGACCTCAGAACAGGACAACAAGAAAATTGCTTTATGTTAACCTATTGTCTCAATGGAGACCTAACATTTAAGTATAAAAAAAGTGATTTTTTTTCTCTCACCTGATTGTCTTCCAGACATTTAACCCATCCAGCTTTGTACCATTTAAGTCAATCCCTGCAACTCCTTCTACGAGGGTAGGGAACCAATCACTGACATGTAGCAGCTCATCATTGATGGTGCCCCTGACAGAGCTCGTCAACATGGGACTGTTGACGAAGCCTACACCACGTATACCGCCCTCCCAGTAGGAATGCTTCCATCCTCTCAGGGGCCAATTATTTCCACCCTCGTTAATTTCACCGCCATTGTCTAAAACATGAATTAAAAAGGAAGTTTATCCAACGAGAGGCAAAATGTAATATTGTACAATAAAATCAAACGGGCCATATTTCTGGCACCAAAAGGGAGAGTGGCAGCTCTCGCTGTTCCCTCTCTCTGGCTGGTAGAGTACTTTTTTGGTCTTACTTTAATTGAGTTCTTTTTATATTTATTCTTGTTTTCAGTAAATATGATACTCAAATTTTGGCATCTTCCAACCTCAGTGAAAGTAGCAATGAAGGTAAACAACTAATAAGCTATCGTTGCTATGCAATATGAATATTCATAAGCGTGATATGCCACCAAAATTGGAGAGAATAATCATAAAACTACCTTAAAATTCACCATACAAAAGAGGTAAATATGGAGAGAAAAAAATTGCCCCCATTGCACCCCAAGCCCCGCCTATGGTTACATATGCATGTGTTGTGCTGTGCAGCAGCAATGTGTGCTGAACATACTGTACGTGAGGTACACCCCATCATATTCTTAGTTCAGGGTGGTGAGATCAATTCTGTCTTTTGAGTTTTGGGCTTAAAATACCTCCCTGAATTTTCTTTTTAATTTTTGGAGAGGGGGAGGGGGAATGATACCCAACAACCCTCAAACTCATAATGCATCTGTAGTATAAAATGATGTTCATACCCATAGAATACCTAACTGCATGACAGGACCATAAAACCCAACTATTGGCCTCAAATTAGCCTGTGGGCAAAGCTTCTATTACAAACCTTGCTTATGACATAATACTGCTTCTTCTTGTAATTCCTTAAGATTTTGAAATCTTTATCATTAATCTGACCTAAAAACAATATTAAATGGTCTTTTTGGTCAAATGTTGGCAAAAACAGTAAAGTAAATTGATAATCATTTTCTTTCACTCTTTATGATGTATATATACCTAGTATATATATCACATGTAAGAAGAAAACCACTATGTATAGAGAATTTTTAAGGCATAGGACATTGTGTAATGAAGATAAATATAAGAGGTATAAGAATAAGTTCATAAAAATATTAAGGAGTTAGAAGATGTACTTTGACAAAGTGTTAAATGAGCATAGAAATGACATTCAAGGAACGTGAAAAATATTGAATAAAATAATCAAAGGAAAACAGCAATCTTCTAAATATCCAGATTGCTTTGTCAATAATGGTAGTAAAATTACAAATAAGAGGGACATTACAAATGGTTTGAATGATTTCTTTGTTACTGTTGGCCCAAACTTAGCCAAAAACATTCCTATTCCTGAAGGAAAAAGACATACAATTATCTAAAAAATAGAAATGTGTCTTCCATAATCCTTGAAAAAGTTGATAAAGCAGAGATTTTAAGTGTAGTTACAAATTTCAAATCTAAGAAATCAAAAGATTGTGATGATATTAATATGTTTTGTCTCAAGAATGTTATTAATTGTATAATGAAACCGCTAGCCCATACACGTATTTGTAATCAATCCCTTGTTACTGGGGTGTTTCCAGATTGCTAAAGTAGTACCACTACTTTAGCAGGAGAAAAGAATATTTATACTAATTATAGACCTGTCTCAATTCTTTCACAGTTCTCCAAAATATTAGAAAAGTTATTTGAAAAAAGACTAGGTACTGTAGTTTTATTGATAAACATGACCTGTTAGTGTACAGCCAGTATGGCTTTAGAACAGAGAGGTCTACAGCTTTGGCTCTTATGGAATTGATTGACGAAATAACCTCTGCCCTTAACAGGAAGCGTACTATTGGTGTCTTCATAGACTTGAAAAAGGCTTTTTGCTATTGATCATGTTCTTCTTACCAAGAAATTACATTTTTATGGTATCAGAGGGGTTGCAAATGTTTGGGTATTTCGTTATCTCACAGATTGGCAACAATTTGTTAAAATACTTGATTGCTCTTCTGATTTGTTCAATATTAAATGTGGTGTTCCCCAAGGCTCCATTTTAGGACCAAAATTAGTTATATTATACGTTAATGATATATGTAATGTCTCAAACTTTGCTAAATGTGTACTTTTTGCAGATGACACTAATTGATTTAGTTCAGACAGTGATATTGACAGTTTGTGTAAGTGTTTGTAATGACTTACAAATTAAAAGTTTGGTTTATGGTGAACAAATTATCTTTAAATTTAGCAAGACAAATTTCATGTTATTTTCTAACAGGCAATGTCACAGCAATATTATACTATTAAAGCATAGATAACCACGTTATTGAGAGAGTATATTCACCAAAAATTTTGGGCGTAATAATTGATAGTGGTTTACATTGGAAGGATCATATTAAGACAGTAAAATCTAAAACGGCCAAAAATATTGCAATAATGTTCAGATCAAAGACATATTAGAAACGGAATCTATAAAATTACTATATAGTTCACTTGTATTTCCTTATATTAATTACTGTGCTGAAGTTTGGGGTAATACGTTTAAATCAAATGTTCATCCAATTTGTTTTACAAAAGAAAGCAATAAGAATAGTTTACAAGACCAGGTATAATGAACATACTAATAACTTATTTATTGATTTGCATGCCATAAAACTGGAAGATTTGGTTGATTATAAGACTGTTATAATTAAGTTTAGAGCAAAGAGAAGGTCTTTGCCACCAAATCTGCAAAGTTTATTTAATTGTGAAGGGTATAATTATCATTTTACTAGACAAAATGAAAATTTTAAACATGTTTGTACCTGTACTTCCTTAATAACAATGTGTATTTCTATCTATGGAGTTAAGGTATGGAACTCACTGAAAGATAAGCTAAAACAATGTAGTAGTCAAAGGATCTTTAAAAATGATTATAAATGTGAAATTATGGACGTATATAGAAACATACAAAATTATATTTTTTGTTATATATTTATGTTATTAGTTCCATCATCATTAGTACAATTAGTAACAATGAAATCACTGTTATTTTTACAAGACATTATTTTACTGTTGTATTTGTTGTAATTTAATCTACATGTACGTTTTAGGAGAGTAATAAAATAGGTTTTAAACTTCTTTCTCTCTCATTTTCCATTGCAATGTATTCGTACAGAAACTTATGTTTTTTGTTATATTGAAATTCAATTGTAGTTTACTTTTGTTTTGTTTTTTGTCACTATTTTGTATATATTGCATAATGTGGAAATAAATGATCATGAAATGAAATGAAAACATGTCTGATATGAAATATGTCTCTGGACAGGAAATGGGGGTACATGAAATAAATGAATAGGCTCAGAATTTGGTTGTCTCTGTCTGGAGGGTGGGTGGCCAGTGAGGTTGGTGAGGACATGTGACACCACCCAATAACAGAGCAGAGAATGAGCTATTTCTCTAAACCAGGGGTGGGCGTATATGACAGCAACAGATAACAGAGCATTTCTTATGTCTCTGGCCCAGAGAGGGGGATAATGGGTACATTGAACCAACCAGTAACAGAGCAGAGAATGAGCTATTTCTCTAAACCAGGGCTAGGATAATATATGACAGGAAACAAACTAGCCAAGAAATCCTTATGTCTCTGGCTAGGGGAGGGGGGAGGTGAGAGGGGTAAATGACACCACCTTATAAGAGAGCAGAGCAATAGTTAAATCTCTGGATTTGAGAATGACCCTGGTTCTATCACATCCAAAATGACTCTTTGAGCTAAAATGTATTTACCGGTTGAAAAGACGAGAACTGTGTTGTTCCACAGTCCAGCTTGCTTTAAGGAGCTCCAAATCTTACCAATCCCTTCATCCATGCAAGAAGTCATCCCGGCATAAATTCGTCGATTTCTGTCTTTTATCTTTGAATATTGTTTTAAGTAAGAATCGGGAACCTGCAGAGGTGCGTGAACTGATTGGAATGGAATATAGAGGAACAACGGCTGTAAAAAAACCATCAACAAAGTGTAGGTCATATGTTCACACGTTCATAGGCATATATCCTGGGGGGGAAGTGGGTATATAACCCCCGCCCCCCTACTTTTTGCTGAAGTCCTACATAGCATTTTGCACAGTAAATGCAATATTCCTCACTTTTTGTACACACCACTGCACATGTTCCTTAATTTCTTTCACCCTAATAAACACATTTATACCCAAGAGGCTCTAATAATTACCATTTACTCAGATTTAATACCCCTGTCAATAAAAACTCACTAGTCTATTCGGGTATACAGGTCTGGAAAAACTTAGATCCTTTGTTTAAGAACATTGCTTTCATTTCTTTATTTGCTAAAAAATGTAGGCCTAAGTTTCTTTCTACCAAGTATTAAGTCTGCAAATATCAAGGAGGGTGTGTGCATGTGGGGAAAATGTGTGCATGTGGGAGTGTGTGTGCATGTGGGAGGGGATGAGCAGGGTGGATGAATGGTTAGTTTGTTTGGGGACGGTGTTATTATTTGTGTCTTCAGTTTTCCAAGGTGGCCTGCTTGTTGAATATGTTGATTTTTAAGGCTTCGTCCATTTGATAATATTTTTTGTAAAGGTAAGTCCATCCTACATGAAAGAGGACACAACAAATGGTGAAAGGAGCTGCTAAGGAGATATCAAATTAAAGTTCTGTACCATTTGTGTTAGGTACATAAACAGATAGGCAAAGCTTATTCTTGTACAACGTATGTTATATTCCATGTCAACAGATGGGCAAAGCTTATTCTTGTACAACGTATGTTATATTCCATGTCAACAGATGGGCAAAGCTTATTCTTGTACAACATATGTTATATTCCATGTCAACAGATGGGCAAAGCTTATTCTTGTACAACGTATGTTATATTCCATGTCAACAGATGGGCAAAGCTTATTCTTGTACAACATATGTTATATTCCATGTCAACAGATGGGCAAAGCTTATTCTTGTACAATGTATGTTATATTCCATGTCAACAGATAGGCAAAGCTTATTCTTGTACAATGTATGTTATATTCCATGTCAACAGATGGGCAAAGCTTATTCTTGTACAACATATGTTATATTCCATGTCAACAGATGGGCAAAGCTTATTCTTGTACAACGTATGTTACATTCCATGTCAAGAGATGGGCAAAGCTTATTCTTGTACAATGTATGTTATATTCCATGTCAACAGATGGGCAAAGCTTATTCTTGTACAACGTATGTTACATTCCATGTCAAGAGATGGGCAAAGCTTATTCTTGTACAATGTATGTTATATTCCATGTCAACAGATGGGCAAAGCTTATTCTTGTACAACGTATGTTACATTCCATGTCAACAGATGGGCAAAGCTTATTCTTGTACAATGTATGTTATATTCCATGTCAACAGATGGGCAAAGCTTATTCTTGTACAATGTATGTTATATTCCATGTCAACAGATGGGCAAAGCTTATTCTTGTACAACGTATGTTACATTCCATGTCAAGAGATGGGCAAAGCTTATTCTTGTACAATGTATGTTATATTCCATGTCAACAGATGGGCAAAGCTTATTCTTGTACAATGTATGTTATATTCCATGTCAACAGATGGGCAAAGCTTATTCTTGTACAACGTATGTTATATTCCATGTCAACAGATGGGCAAAGCCTATTCTTGTACAATGTATGTAATATTCCATATCAACAGATGGGCAAAGCTTATTCTTGTACAACATATGTTATATTCCATGTCAACAGATGGGCAAAGCTTATTCTTGTACAATGTATGTAATATTCCATATCAACAGATAAGCAAAGCTTATTCTTGTACAACGTATGTTATATTCCATGTCAACAGATGGGCAAAGCTTATTCTTGTACAACGTATGTTATATTCCATGTCAACAGATGGGCAAAGCTTATTCTTGTACAACATATGTTATATTCCATGTCAACAGATGGGCAAAGCTTATTCTTGTACAACGTATGTTACATTCCATGTCAAGAGATGGGCAAAGCTTATTCTTGTACAATGTATGTTATATTCCATGTCAACAGATGGGCAAAGCTTATTCTTGTACAACGTATGTTACATTCCATGTCAACAGATGGGCAAAGCTTATTCTTGTACAATGTATGTTATATTCCATGTCAACAGATGGGCAAAGCTTATTCTTGTACAACGTATGTTATATTCCATGTCAACAGATGGGCAAAGCTTATTCTTGTACAATGTATGTTATATTCCATGTCAACAGATGGGCAAAGCTTATTCTTGTACAACGTATGTTACATTCCATGTCAAGAGATGGGCAAAGCTTATTCTTGTACAATGTATGTTATATTCCATGTCAACAGATGGGCAAAGCTTATTCTTGTACAATGTATGTAATATTCCATGTCAACAGATGGGCAAAGCTTATTCTTGTACAACGTATGTTTTTTTCCATGTCTACAGATGGGCAAAGCTTATTCTTGTACAACGTATGTTACATTCCATGTCAACAGATAGGCAAAGCTTATTCTTGTACAATGTATGTTACATTCCATGTCAACAGATGGGCAAAGCTTGTTCTTGTACAACGTATGTTATATTCCATGTCAACAGATGGGCAAAGCTTATTCTTGTACAACGTATGTTACATTCCATGTCAAGAGATGGGCAAAGCTTATTCTTGTACAATGTATGTTATATTCCATGTCAAGAGATGGGCAAAGCTTATTCTTGTACAACGTATGTTACATTCCATGTCAAGAGATGGGCAAAGCTTATTCTTGTACAATGTATGTTATATTCCATGTCAACAGATGGGCAAAGCTTATTCTTGTACAACGTATGTTATATTCCATGTCAACAGATGGGCAAAGCTTATTCTTGTACAATGTATGTTATATTCCATGTCAACAGATGGGCAAAGCTTATTCTTGTACAACGTATGTTACATTCCATGTCAAGAGATGGGCAAAGCTTATTCTTGTACAATGTATGTTATATTCCATGTCAACAGATGGGCAAAGCTTATTCTTGTACAACGTATGTTACATTCCATGTCAAGAGATGGGCAAAGCTTATTCTTGTACAACGTATGTTATATTCCATGTCAACAGATGGGCAAAGCTTATTCTTGTACAACGTATGTTACATTCCATGTCAAGAGATGGGCAAAGCTTATTCTTGTACAATGTATGTTACATTTCATGTCAACAGATGGGCAAAGCTTATTCTTGTACAATGTATGTTATATTCCATGTCAACAGATGGGCAAAGCTTATTCTTGTACAACGTATGTTATATTCCATATCAACAGATAGGCAAAGCTTATTCTTGTACAATGTATGTTATATTCCATGTCAACAGATGGGCAAAGCTTATTCTTGTACAACGTATGTTATATTCCATGTCAACAGATGGGCAACGCTTATTCTTGTACAATGTATGTTACATTCCATGTCAACAGATAGGCAAAGCTTATTCTTGTACAATGTATGTTACATTCCATGTCAACAGATAGGCAAAGCTTATTCTTGTACAATGTATGTTATATTCCATGTCAACAGATGAGCAAAGCCTTTTCTTGTACAACGTATGTTACATTCCATGTCAAGAGATGGGCAAAGCTTATTCTTGTACAACGTATGTTATATTCCATGTCAACAGATGGGCAAAGCTTATTCTTGTACAACGTATGTTACATTCCATGTCAAGAGATGGGCAAAGCTTATTCTTGTACAATGTATGTTACATTCCATGTCAACAGATGGGCAAAGCTTATTCTTGTACAATGTATGTTATATTCCATGTCAACAGATGGGCAAAGCTTATTCTTGTACAACGTATGTTACATTCCATGTCAAGAGATGGGCAAAGCTTATTCTTGTACAATGTATGTTATATTCCATGTCAACAGATGGGCAAAGCTTATTCTTGTACAACGTATGTTACATTTCATGTCAACAGATGGGCAAAGCTTATTCTTGTACAATGTATGTTATATTCCATGTCAACAGATGGGCAAAGCTTATTCTTGTACAATGTATGTTATATTCCATGTCAACAGATGGGCAAAGCTTATTCTTGTACAACGTATGTTACATTCCATGTCAAGAGATGGGCAAAGCTTATTCTTGTACAATGTATGTTATATTCCATGTCAACAGATGGGCAAAGCTTATTCTTGTACAATGTATGTTATATTCCATGTCAACAGATGGGCAACGCTTATTCTTGTACAATGTATGTTATATTCCATGTCAACAGATGGGCAAAGCTTATTCTTGTACAACGTATGTTACATTCCATGTCAAGAGATGGGCAAAGCTTATTCTTGTACAATGTATGTTATATTCCATGTCAACAGATGGGCAAAGCTTATTCTTGTACAATGTATGTTATATTCCATGTCAACAGATGGGCAAAGCTTATTCTTGTACAACGTATGTTATATTCCATGTCAACAGATGGGCAAAGCCTATTCTTGTACAATGTATGTAATATTCCATATCAACAGATGGGCAAAGCTTATTCTTGTACAACATATGTTATATTCCATGTCAACAGATGGGCAAAGCTTATTCTTGTACAATGTATGTAATATTCCATATCAACAGATGGGCAAAGCTTATTCTTGTACAACGTATGTTATATTTCATGTCAACAGATGGGCAAAGCTTATTCTTGTACAATGTATGTTATATTCCATGTCAACAGATGGGCAAAGCTTATTCTTGTACAATGTATGTAATATTCCATATCAACAGATGGGCAAAGCTTATTCTTGTACAATGTATGTTATATTCCATGTCAACAGATGGGCAAAGCTTATTCTTGTACAATGTATGTAATATTCCATATCAACAGATGGGCAAAGCTTATTCTTGTACAACGTATGTTATATTTCATGTCAACAGATGGGCAAAGCTTATTCTTGTACAATGTATGTTATATTCCATGTCAACAGATGGGCAAAGCCTATTCTTGTACAACGTATGTTATATTCCATGTCAACAGATGGGCAAAGCTTATTCTTGTACAACGTATGTTATATTCCATGTCAACAGATGGGCAAAGCTTATTCTTGTACAACATATGTTATATTCCATGTCAACAGATGGGCAAAGCTTATTCTTGTACAACGTATGTTACAATCCATGTCAAGAGATGGGCAAAGCTTATTCTTGTACAATGTATGTTATATTCCATGTCAACAGATGGGCAAAGCTTATTCTTGTACAACGTATGTTACATTCCATGTCAAGAGATGGGCAAAGCTTATTCTTGTACAATGTATGTAATATTCCATGTCAACAGATGGGCAAAGCTTATTCTTGTACAACGTATGTTACATTCCATGTCAACAGATGGGCAAAGCTTATTCTTGTACAACGTATGTTACATTCCATGTCAAGAGATGGGCAAAGCTTATTCTTGTACAACGTATGTTACATTCCATGTCAACAGATGGGCAAAGCTTATTCTTGTACAATGTATGTTATATTCCATGTCAACAGATGGGCAAAGCTTATTCTTGTACAACGTATGTTACATTCCATGCAACAGATGGGCAAAGCTTATTCTTGTACAACGTATGTTATATTCCATGTCAACAGATGGGCAAAGCTTATTCTTGTACAACGTATGTTACATTCCATGTCAACAGATAGGCAAAGCTTATTCTTGTACAACGTATGTTACATTCCATGTCAACAGATGGGCAAAGCTTATTCTTGTACAACGTATGTTACATTCCATGTCAAGAGATGGGCAAAGCTTATTCTTGTACAACGTATGTTACATTCCATGTCAACAGATGGGCAAAGCTTATTCTTGTACAATGTATGTTACATTCCATGTCAAGAGATGGGCAAAGCTTATTCTTGTACAATGTATGTTATATTCCATGTCAACAGATGGGCAAAGCTTATTCTTGTACAACGTATGTTACATTCCATGTCAAGAGATGGGGAAAGCTTATTCTTGTACAACGTATGTTACATTCCATGTCAAGAGATGGGCAAAGCTTATTCTTGTACAACGTATGTTACATTCCATGTCAAGAGATGGGCAAAGCTTATTCTTGTACAACGTATGTTATATTCCATGTCAACAGATGGGCAAAGCTTATTCTTGTACAACGTATGTTATATTCCATGTCAACAGATGGGCAAAGCTTATTCTTGTACAACGTATGTTACATTCCATGTCAAGAGATGGGCAAAGCTTGTTCTTGTACAATGTATGTTATATTCCATGTCAACAGATGGGCAAAGCTTATTCTTGTACAACATATGTTATATTC
Organism: Chiridota heheva; assembly: GCA_020152595.1. Classification (NCBI taxonomy): domain Eukaryota; kingdom Metazoa; phylum Echinodermata; class Holothuroidea; order Apodida; family Chiridotidae; genus Chiridota; species Chiridota heheva. The sequence continues at coordinate 210,885 of JAIGNY010002343.1, forward strand.
CATGTCAACAGATGGGCAAAGCTTATTCTTGTACAACGTATGTTACATTCCATGTCAAGAGATGGGCAAAGCCTATTCTTGTACAATGTATGTTATATTCCATGTCAACAGATGGGCAAAGCTTATTCTTGTACAACGTATGTTACATTCCATGTCAAGAGATGGGCAAAGCTTATTCTTGTACAATGTATGTAATATTCCATGTCAACAGATGGGCAAAGCTTATTCTTGTACAACGTATGTTACATTCCATGTCAACAGATGGGCAAAGCTTATTCTTGTACAACGTATGTTACATTCCATGTCAAGAGATGGGCAAAGCTTATTCTTGTACAACGTATGTTACATTCCATGTCAACAGATGGGCAAAGCTTATTCTTGTACAATGTATGTTATATTCCATGTCAACAGATGGGCAAAGCTTATTCTTGTACAACGTATGTTACATTCCATGTCAACAGATGGGCAAAGCTTATTCTTGTACAACGTATGTTATATTCCATGTCAACAGATGGGCAAAGCTTATTCTTGTACAATGTATGTTACATTCCATGTCAACAGATAGGCAAAGCTTATTCTTGTACAACGTATGTTACATTCCATGTCAACAGATGGGCAAAGCTTATTCTTGTACAACGTATGTTACATTCCATGTCAAGAGATGGGCAAAGCTTATTCTTGTACAACGTATGTTACATTCCATGTCAACAGATGGGCAAAGCTTATTCTTGTACAATGTATGTTACATTCCATGTCAAGAGATGGGCAAAGCTTATTCTTGTACAATGTATGTTATATTCCATGTCAACAGATGGGCAAAGCTTATTCTTGTACAACGTATGTTACATTCCATGTCAACAGATGGGGAAAGCTTATTCTTGTACAACGTATGTTACATTCCATGTCAAGAGATGGGCAAAGCTTATTCTTGTACAACGTATGTTACATTCCATGTCAAGAGATGGGCAAAGCTTATTCTTGTACAACGTATGTTATATTCCATGTCAACAGATGGGCAAAGCTTATTCTTGTACAACGTATGTTATATTCCATGTCAACAGATGGGCAAAGCTTATTCTTGTACAACGTATGTTACATTCCATGTCAAGAGATGGGCAAAGCTTGTTCTTGTACAACGTATGTTATATTCCATGTCAACAGATGGGCAAAGCTTATTTTTGTACAACGTATGTTATATTCCATGTCAACAGATGGGCAAAGCTTATTGTGGTACAATGTATGTTATATTCCATGTCAACAGATGGGCAAAGCTTATTCTTGTACAATGTATGTTATATTCCATGTCAACAGATGGGCAAAGCTTATTCTTGTACAACGTATGTTATATTCCATGTCAACAGATGGGCAAAGCTTATTCTTGTACAATGTATGTTATATTCCATGTCAACAGATGGGCAAAGCTTATTCTTGTACAACGTATGTTACATTCCATGTCAACAGATGGGCAAAGCTTATTCTTGTACAACATATGTTACATTCCATGTCAAGAGATGGGCAAAGCTTATTCTTGTACAATGTATGTTATATTCCATGTCAACAGATGGGCTAAGCCTATTCTTGTACAATGTATGCTATATCCATATCAATAATCAAACAAAAAAATGTTTGCAATAATTTAGAAAGAGGTGTTTAATTTAAAAAAAAAAAAAAAAAAAAAAAAACTGTCTTAGAAGTGTAATTTTGACATCACACTATTGGGTTAAGACTTACTGAATCTTTAAAATGTGAAAACTCTGACTGAAACAAGGTTTTTCAACATTTTCTTTCATTAATTGTCCTCTTCATATATATTCATTCTCATAAAAATCAATGGAAATATTCCATTAACATGCACCACTAAACTTTATATATCCATTATGTTTCAAAAAAGTTTGTGGCATCAGCCTCAAACCCCTACCTTAAGGGACAGGTCACATGTAAAGATTGTGGTAGTACCTGATCTCTATTTTTTAAATTTGGAACAACTGTCTACGTAGTTCGAAAAATATCTGTCTTTTACAATCTTAGAAAAACACTTTTTTTGCTGCTTATATAAACAACTTAACTTCCTATTCTAATTTCTATTACTAAAATTTTGTGATGTGTCAAGATGGATAGTGATATTACTTATTTCCGACTGGCCGTACGTAGGCCTACACATACAATGCGTGTATTGTGTGAATTTACTACTAGCTCGAGTCCAGTTGTAGGCCTACACTTTTAGCTTTCGTTTGGTGATTTCTAGGAAATAGATTGCATGGTGGTATAGCTTAGACTTAAAAGGAGAGAATTGCTTGAATCAGTGCATGTACTAGATGAGACTGAGAGGCATTTCCAAAATGTACTTGTAAGCTTCCATAAATCTGCGGTGTTGTGAAGGTGTTCACAAAGGGTTTGCAGTGTGATACATGTAGGCCTACGTATAGGTCTGTAACTTCACGTTCAGCCAGCTCAGAGTGGCTCACTTCCCCTGGTAATATCTCTAGCATTATGATTGCATCTGTAGGTATACTATGGGATCTATATTGACTGCATCTGCAGGTACACTATGACGTCTATAATGATTGCATCTGCAGGTATACTATGGGGTCTATAATGATTGCATCTTAGGTATACTATGGGGGTTTATAATGATTGTATCTTCAGGTATACTATGGGGGTCTATAATGATTGCATCTTCAGGTATACTATGGGGGTCTATAATGATTGCATCTTCGGGTATACTATGGGGGTCTATAATGATTGCATCTTCAGGTATACTATGGGGGTCTATAATGATTGCATCTTCAGGTATACTATGGGGGTCTATAATGATTGCATCTTCAGGTATACTATGGGGTCTATAATGATTGCATCTTCAGGTATACTATGGGGGTCTATAATGATTGCATGTTCAGGTATACTATGGGGTCTATAATGATTGCATGTTCAGGTATACTATGGGGTCTATAATGATTGCATCTGCAGGTACAGTATACTATATAGGGTCTATAATGATTGCATCTGCAGGTACAGTATACTATATAGGGTCTATAATGATTGCATCTGCAGGTATACTATGGGGTCTATAATGATTGCATGTTCAGGAATACTATGGGGGGGAAGGGGGTCTATAATGTCTCTGTCAAGTTCTCAAAAGGAATTTTCTGTATCTGAGGATGATACTTTTTGCTGACAACATTTTAGGTCTGTAATTAACTTTGTACGCATTTACACAGGCATTTCTGCAGGGGATCTACAACTTGCAACGCCACATATTTAAACAAATTTACCGACGCCACAGAAAGTGATTATTCTGAACTTCAAAATAATGCAATTTTCACACTTTTCCAATTATCATTTTGGAGAAATAGAGGCTACTTAGTATTCAGTGAGTGTCAAACTTCAGTTTAAAGCAAACTTGCTTGTACATTTCACCAGTCCTTTAAACCCTTAACTTCAACCAGAAAGGGGCAGGGTAGCAAGGAAGGACAAGAAGGGGCACTTGCAAGGTGTAGCAAGGGCATACGACAGGAATTTGGGGCAATTCAAACATAAATTAGAGAGGAATCAATCAAATAAGTAGTGTATCTGCATCTTTTTGTATTGGGCAATTATTAAGTAAAATTTTCTTGAAAATATTTACATGATTTGTGAAAAGGGGGAAGGGTGAAGAAAGTGCGCCCCTGTGAAAAATTAGGCCCTGGGTCTTTTGCAAGAACCATACATACCTTAGTGATGTCATGATTGATTATAATACTCTGCGCTTTTTCTGTAAATACCAACGTGGAGTAGTTTCCTATTTCTTCCCAGGCCGGTCGGTCATTCTCCCAGAGGTCATAACCAAGCCAGTGTTTACTTGGAGGAAAGAGCAGTCCATCTCCACCACGGTGGTGTGTCCAGTAGTCTTCTGAACCGGTCAAATAACCTGGAAATAAATATTGTTGTTAAATCATACAACAAAAATGAAGATCTGATATTTGCAGATAATATAGTTCTGCTATCAGTCGGTCACCAACATATAAAGACAAAGACACCAGGGCTGTAATTTTTTGGGAAGACATGGTAGCCAATTTTCTTACAAATCTGGTCTGAAACTGTTAAAAGAATTAGAGCTTATCGTTCAGCTCGCTGTTAGCCCATCAAGCTTGCCGTCGTAATATGAGCTTGATATCTCCTTGCAAGAGCACACCATTAGCTTGATCCCATTGAGGCTACTGCTGCAGCCAGAGTTTAATACAGGAATTATTTTTACAATTTCCCACGGTTCTAAATTATGGTGTCAACAATCTTGCCACGAAAATTTGCCACAGAAAAAGTGAATACACGTCCCTCTTGCGCAATCTAATGTACTTTTCATCACACAAGTTGGGTGTTTTTAGTGCCCATATCTACCAAATATATTGTTGCTTACTAAAAAAATCTAAGATTTTTTTTTTCTTTCTTCTTCTCGCAAATTCATAATTTTTCCTCACGGGTATACGAAGGGTCACAAGAAATTTCCAGGTTATCGACTGAAAAATTGCCCTCGTAAATTAGGTTTCCATCTAAATGTTAGATTTTCAGGAACTTTCCTTCAATTTGGGGGAAATTTTCTTCAAAATGGGGGAACTTCCTTCAGGAAATTGTTTGTTATTTTTGAGGATTTTACCAAATTTTTCATCAATTTTTAAGTTTCGTTTGAATAATCTCCCAATTTTACTCCCAAATTGGAATAAGCATGCCAACTGGGAATACTCCCGGGAGGAAAGCTTGTCTCCATTTCTTACATCTCTGACTCTACTTCCTATTTTATTACCTACCATAAAATGAGTCAAATCCTCTATTCTGTGGCAAACACTCCTTTTTGTAAAATCCCAGATGCCACTTCCCTACCATGTGGGTGGCGTATCCTGCTTCCTTTAACTTCTGGGCAATGGTTACATCCTGATACAGGGAGACAATTGGGCTGAGCGGGTAAAATGTAACTATGTTGAAGACCTGTATGAATCTGCATTGTGATCAAAATGACGAGAAAGGGTATCTTTATTATGTTTCATTAATAAAAGTATTTTTATCATGTAATATCTCCTTGTAATTATATGTTTATAGAGAATAGTGAGAGAGACAGATTCCAAATACTGTGGTTTAGTTAGCATTTCGGATTGCTGGGTGAAGGGTGGGGGGGGGGAGGGGGGCGGAGATGGAGGGGGGGACGAGGGGGCCTAAAATATTTTTTTCTTCAAAATAGCACTCTATTACGCTGTTCAGTGGTCAATTTTGTTTGAGCGGGGAAGAAGCTTTGCTTTGGGCGCATATAGGAAAAAGATGTATTTACAATGATCCTCCCCAACTGTATTGCAATGAATGAAGAATGGGCATTACACCCAGATGCACAGCCAATAGGGGTAGAGAGGAATTTCTCTCAAATCTAAGATCTGCCCCTTACTATGTACATTAAACAAGGTCAATATTGAAATTGGCATTTAATACTATACTTGCATAAATCTGGAGTTGGCAATAGGAAATGGTTCTCTTTTCATGTGTTATTTATAAAAAGAGCATGAAGGGACTAAGCAAAAATAAAAATAATCAGACATATATAAACTTTCTTTTTCTTTTCTCTTTTTGTGACATAAAAACAGCACTAAAAATGGCAACTACAGTATAAAGATGAAGTAGATTTCTTTTTGTTGATAATCACTGCATACAAACTATATGTATTAAAAAGAAAAAGGTGCTGGTAATACGTATTAATTATCAACAATTTTAGATGGGATATTTGTCCGATGGAAGCTATTTAATGTATACAGTACCTAGACTCATATTATTTATTGGCTGCAATTAATAAATTAACTGACAAAAAATATAATTTAATTTAATTTACCATATTTGACGTAATAGGCACCTGAGGCGATTACAAAATACATTTGCACCACTTTTTAGCCATAATGTTTCTTTCTAATAAGTGCTCATGCTCCCGGCTGTGTACAGTGTACTACTCAAACAGCATTGTGCGAACTGGTTCTACACTAGCCCCACAATAACCACCACAGAAATATACATGTATTGAGCGTCATAAGCAAATAATGTAACAAAACTTATTTCAAGTCTTCAAAAGAATTAAATAAATTATGTTATCAGTCAAAACATGTTGGGTGGGCGCTTATTAGAGTAGGGGCACTTTAACGTCAAATACATGTACTTACAATAAAATAATCAATAACAAAGTATGTATACAAATATTCTTACAAAGAAACTGCCATGTACGTCAGATACAGCAATTTAAAAAGATAAGGTTAAATGTTCATACAAATTATAATCAAAAGATATGATGTGAAAAGGAGTACTCAAAGAAACTTGTGAGAGCTTAACTGGTAGCAACACTTCTTTGCAGAAATCAAAGAAAGAAAAATAGAATTAAACTGTAATAAGAAACAGAGGCAGTTGTGAGAGATAGAGAGGGTGGAGGGGGAATGAACATCCCTTCAATATACATGTACATTCAAGCATGTTTGTGTAAAAAAACAAAGAGTAGCAAATATGAGGGGACAATTACATCCCCTTGCCCCTATGGCAAGCCGCCCATGATAATATATTCCTAAGTTTTTACCCCAACCCATACCACCCCACTCATGTAAGTTTCTAAAAAAATAGTACACAATAAAAGTCATGTTAAACAATATTTTTCATAAATGCAGCACAACATAATAATCAGAGCCTTCCGTATATCACACAATTGATATGACATTTGATGGGGGTGAGTGAACACTGTCACTGCCGTATATCACACAATTGATATGACATCTGATGGGGGTGAGTGAACACTGTAACTGCTGTATATCACACAATTGATATGACATCTGATGGGGGTGAGTGAACACTGTCAATGTTCTTGATTTCCGGAAGGTTGGACAATATTTGCAACAACAACAACTTTTTATTTGATCTCCCAATTATGTTGCAAACTTCAACAAGCTGATGACTATAGAAACAGCAATTGACTGGGCCCGGCATGTAGCCAGAAGTTTTAAAGTGGGAGCGGACCTCTATGAAAAATAATTTCCACCTGACACACAGAAGCATAAGCATTACAATAATGAAGAAAAAAACGTCCCCTAAAAAATCAACATTCAGCAAAGGGGGGAGCGCTCTACCCTTGGCTATGTGCCTGGACTCGACCAGGAAAAGAAGTGAATGAACACCATGTTTTCATTCTTCTCTTCTTGATTAGTGTTCAGTGAACCAGACAGGGGTGATTGTCCTACCATCGCAACCGACAATTAACGTCCTCTTACTGCTAGGCGGTGAGCCCAATCCAACCAATAATTCACTAGCAATTCTCCGAAAGGCTGGGTGAGGAGCAGGTGACCCAGACAACACACTTGTGCCCACAATGTCAGGCGATCTGTCTGCAAGGCTTAAAAAAAATCTTGTGAGACTCAAACCTGGAACCTTCGGGGTTTGGGTTCTGAGGTAGGAATTCCTGGAAGGAAAAGAGGGGGAAGGGGGGATAGGGGGGGGGGGGAGTCTAAAGGTGGTAATTCTTTGGAGGTCTTTAGAAAATGAGTTCCTCAACAGGAGATTGTGGATATTTTCTGGAATTGCCCAATGCCACCTGTACAGTTTACACTGATGAAAACAATGTCAAGAATGGCTTAACTACAGAATCCAATGAAATTTTCAAAGTATCCACTATGCCTGCACAGGCGCAGTCACTAATAATAATCTTCATGTTGCATTGCATTTGCGCAATACGACTAACGTTAGTTATGCCTGCAAAGTGCAACTGCAAACAACGGACACGTTCCTACTACATTACTACGACTACGCCTACAGAGAAAGAACAAGTTTCTACTCCATTTATACGACTACGCCTGCTGAGAACGGACAAGTTCCTACTCCATCACTACGACTACACCTGCAGAAAAAGAAGAAGTTTCTACTCCCAACACTACGACTATGCCTGCAGAGAAAGGACAAGTTCCTACTCCATCACTACGACTACACCTGCAGAAAAAGGACAAGTTCCTACTCCATTACTACGACTATGCCTGCAGAGAAAGAACAAATTCCTACTCCATCACTATGACTACACCTGTAGAGAAAGGACAAATTCCTACTCCATCACTATGACTACACCTGTAGAGAAAGGACAAATTCCTACTCCATCACTATGACTACACCTGTAGAGAAAGGTCAAGTTTCTACTCCATCACTATGACTACGCCTGCAGAGAAAGGACAAGTTTCTATTCCCAACACTACAACTACGCCTGCAGAGAAAGGACAAATTCCTACTTCATCACTATGACTACACCTGTAGAGAAAGGTCAAGTTTCTACTCCATCACTATGACTACACTTGTAGAGAAAGGACAAGTTCCTACTCCATCACTATGATTACGCCTGCAGAGAAAGGACAAGTTTCTACTCCATCACTACGACTATGCCTGCAGAGAAAAGACAAGTTCCTTCTCTAGGCCCCTACATGTATCATGAAATAAAGCACGTAGGCCTATAAAAAATTAGGACTTCTGTCCCTTCAAAACCAACTAACGTTAGCGCCTGACTCTACCTTTGAGATCGAAGGGGTACAAGTTCAGAAGTGCGTTGGATTCTGCAATTACTCCTCAATTATCGGTAAAATCCTAGTATAGCGGTAAATATCTACAGTATATAAGGATTTTTTTTTTTTTTTTCCTTTTTTAGATTTGGGTCATTTAAGTAAAAATTAGGCCAAACTTGTTTAAAAAAGAAGAAGAATTATCATGTTTTGGCTTTCCGATCAGAGCTATTACTCGTCAGTGTGTATAGGCCCTATAGTACTACTAGCCTACTGTACTGATGAGTGGAGTCTGCAAGACGTTAACCGCTTAAGTGAAATAAAAAACATGCACATAATTAATCTTGATCCTCATTTTCAGATTAGGTTTCAGGATTAGGTTTTAGAACTAGGGTTTAGGATTAGGGTTTAGGATTAAAATTTAAGGTTTAGGTTTTAGACATTACCATGGTTAAAATTTCTCCGCACAGTTATTCAGCTTTTTCCCTTTAGTTTCGTTCAAAATGGCCGACAAGAACACAAAATTTGTGAGCTCGTGATTTGTTATCCTTTTTTAACGAAATTTGCTCGAAAAGCTATAAATTTCAAATTATTTTGGAATGGGGAAATAAAGAACAATAAAATTGTTGAAGTGAAGGTAAGAAATCTTTAAAAATGACTAAAAAGCATGATTTTCTTGAACTTTAAAGCCTCAATTTTTTTCGGATTGAAATAAAAACCCGTTTTTTGCCCCAAAATCACTCAATTGTTGATTAAAATTAATGTTTAAAATTGTTTCAATCTTTTCTTTATAAATCCTGAAAGATTCACGAAAATCGGCCACCAATAAGTACTAAAAATGTTGAAATTAATTCTAGTAGGCCTATAGTATAGGTACTAGTTACTAGTATGCTATAGCGATTCAGGATTTATTGCTATAGGGCCTAGGATTTTTCCGAATTATCCTTACCTGGTACCTTCCGCTAAGCAGTTGGCTCCTTGTGGGCGAGCAAATTGGTTGCACATAATATTTCTCCAGTCGCACCCCACTTCGTGCTAATTTGTCTATGTTAGGCGTTTTTATTTCTGAACCATGGTAACTCACATCATTGTAGCCTAAGTCGTCGGCAACTATCAACACAATATTAGGAGGTAAAACATTTGTGTTTACTCGATAAACGGTAAGGAGTAACGCAAAGAATAAGAATGTGAAGATTTCCATGTTCTCATTCCAATCCCAGCTACCTTTTTCCTCGGTCTACTCCAAATTTACATCGAAAAGCGCAAAGAACAGAGCGCGGTGGTGCTGCCGTGAAAAATGGCTATATGCAGTACATGTACATAACAGCATCGCTGTTTACATGGGGTGGTATACAACCTTTCTGTTTCTAGTTTATATTCATAAGGAGTTCGATCCGCGTAAGCAGGATTACTTGGGTAAGGTAGAAAGGGGGAGGGGGAAGATGACGAGAGCTTCCAGAAAATCATCAATGGTACATCAACGACCAGCCTAGTTACGGGATAAGTGATAGTGTTTTTATGGTGCATTTTAGGAAAGAACAAAACTGGTTGTATCTTAGTTTGATTTTGCGACTTTGCCTTCCCCACTACTATCCTCACATACTTAGCAATAATTATTGTATTTCAAAGTAATTGATTTTCCTTTTTTTTTTAATTGGATTCCTTTCCCTTGAATTTTCTTCAGGTAGTAAATTATAATTACCCTTACAAGATTCTGTTTTACTACTTTCCTGACATATCCAATGGTTTTCAAGCCATAAAATCGCAGGCCAAAATATGATAAAATACATAAAGACTTAGAGATTCTGTGGCTATGACGTCACAACTAGTCTGATTTAAGTCGTTTCTACACAAACTTACCAAACATTAAACTTAAAGATCTCCTTAACGAAATACAATTTTTAAATTCTTTCTCCACCATTTTGTTTTTTTGAAGTCCTCTTTCATATAAGATGGACTTGTTTTACCGTGAACTGATACTTTAAAAGGGATGTAAAATACCATATTCAGTCATTACCCTACTAACATAAAGTTGTAAAATTGATTGCTGACCAACCATCAATGGCGTATTCAGTCAGTGAATATAGAAAGTTAAGTATCGTCCAAATTTCTTTCATTTTCGGGCATACTTTCGATGTTCGAGAAATTTTCTAACGGTTTTGCGAAACGTCCTTCATGTTCGGGAAATCTTGCCAGATTTTCCCAAAAATTCCAATAATTATACCAAAATATCCAATTATCTTACCAAAATTTCCAATAATTTACCCCAAAATCCAATAATTTCACCAATAATTTCACCAAAATGTATAATAATTTTAATTACCTTCATTATTTCAACTTGATTTTATGTTAACAAATTTTAGCTCCCAACGGAGGAGAATCAATATCGGATAGCTTAAATCTTACCATCGGGCAGTTGTTCACCTTTCCCAGCTTCCTACACCTCATAATACAACCTATTTTTCGATAATTATTGTTTGCTCCCCCCCCCCTCTCCCCTATTCTTCCTCGGCACCAACATATGAATACGCCACTGCCAATACCGTGCAGCAAACTAGAACATCCTAGCTACCTAGTGCAACATATACTTCAACAGCACCTACAATTACAGTTTTTTGTTTCAACTCACTGGTCCCAAATTGATCTTTCTTCTTACACATTTCGTTTACCTATTTTTTGTTTGTTTAGTGACTATGACAACGTCTTGCTATATATAAGTATGCATGTGCCCAAAAATTATTGTAAATCAGACTGAAAATGGAAGCTCTTTATCATTTTTATGTATTATACTTCGTTCTTATTCTTACTTTAAAAAATTAATCAATGCGATTAAATCTTCAAAATATCAAAAAATATTTGCGTCCTGTTACACCGCTAGACTACTTATTCCAAACTTTGCAAGTTATAGGTATCAAACATAACTGTTTTACGTATGTACTGGTGGGTCATTTAGCACGCCATTTTTTGAAAATTGTGGCACTGTTGCGGGCCAACTTGCAAATTTTACAAGAGGGCCTAACAAAAAAAGAGCAATTTTGATAGGAATTGGACAGTTAAAGGGGAATATTTCCTTTTAAGAGGTACTTTTATCAAATTTGTCTTTTCCTAACAAACAAAAAAAGAGAGGAGAATCTGTCACCCAATAACCCATTAAAAAAGCCCGTTAATCTCTTTTAAGAATTGTGGGTGGGAAGAGAAGTGTGGGGGGGGGGGGAAGGGGGGGTGCATTGGCTAATTTCCTCCACAAAGTAGGGAAACAATGTTTTTTAAAACCTTATGTATTTTTGAATTGATGCCGGAAAATGAGGGACACGTCCCATGTCAGTGGCGGTGCTACGGGAGAGGGGGTTATTTTCCCCCAGGAGATCGTTTTTCCCCCCAGAAAATTTTGTAAAGTGACATATTTTGCCCGACTTATAAGTTTTTTTTCCCCCATGAGACAAAATTTCCCCTCTTTCCCCCATGACCGTAATCCTGGCGCAGCCACTTCCCCCTGTCCCCAGGAATTACGGCCCTGCTGATTTCAATTACTTTTGACTATTTGACTCCCCTCGTGCTTGTATGTCGATTTTCGATTGTGTTACAACATCTGTGCGTTTACTCATCTCAGATCGATATCGCAAATGAAGTTTTAGCTGGGCAGTTGATATTAATTCCTGATTCGCTTGTTTTCACGGACGCTTAAAGGTGTCATCATTGTGTTAACTTGTTCATTCGTATATTTACGACTGTGCAAATGAGTTCATTCTTGCATGCTTGGACCCCTATTACAAAAAAAATCGTGCAAGTAACCATAGTGCTTGCACTTGTTACAAAGCTATAAAACACTGCCAAATACTGACAAATATATTCTCGTTTTTTCTTCAAGTTGGTTCTCTCATTTTGCAGAAATATTCGGAATAACAACTATGACAATGGCAGGAACAAGATATTATAAATTGTTTGCTGGGATTTCCTTTGTAACGGTGTTTCTTTTTATACTAGAAAACGTTAACATAAATAAACTTGTGATGATACGGGACCGTGCCTTTTCTTTTGCCTCCATTCGAAACCTTGATGCATACAGAATTCCGATTTCCATACCAGTGCAGTTCACCGCTAGCCCAAACAAGTAAGTCCATAGGCGGGATTACGTGGGTAGGGGGAAGGGGGTTACTTTTCCAAAATGTATATCTTGTGTATTATCTAGGTAGGGACATCGGGGCGGGGAAAGAGGGGGAGGGGGGCATCGCGCTAAGATTAAGAACAATTAGGCTGACATGCAAAAGATATAATTTCGGGAAAAGTAGGAAGATAAGCAAGTGCCCCTTTGCCGCCAATCCCGCTTATATGGTTATCTTATATGTATTTTAATATGATTTTTTGTGACTTCGTTCTAATCTAGGTAAGCAAATTTGATTTGTTCCATTGCGCTCCTCACTTTCTGTAGGCTAATCTCGCCCATGCATGATTAAATCAGTAGGACGATAGGAAAACTAGACATTCTTACCTCAATAAGTCAATTATGACTGTAAGCAGGGGTCGGGCGATAGGGGCATGACCCCATGAGTTTCTTCCAATTATACTTTTTTATCATGAGATAATTCTTAGATATGGTTTATGTAAATTTCTTCATTTTTCGGGAAATTTCATTTAATGTTTGGCATGTTCTATCATTTTATCATTCCCATACAATTTTCGGAAAAAAGTTATTGCAATTTTCAATCAATTTTCGGGGAATTTCCTTTAACTTTTGGGAAATGTTTTTCAAGTTTGGGCAATTTCTTTAAATCTCGTGCAATTTTCGGTAAATTTTCTTCAATGTTTGGAAAATCTCTTTCAATTTTGTAAAATTTGTGTTCGATTTTAGGGAAATTTTATTGGACGTTTAAAAAAAGTTTACAATTTTAGGCGATTTCTTAAATTGTCGTGCATTTTTTGGAAAAGTTTCAAGTTTAAATTTTCTTCAATGTTTTCAATTTTAGGTAATTTCTTTATTTTTCGTGCTATTTTTGGGAAAATATGTTTGGAGATTTTCTTTCAAGTTTGGGCAATTGCCTTAATTTTTGTACAATTTTTGGAAACTTTGAATTCATTGTGTTCAAATTTTATTCAATTTTCGGGAAATTTCCTTCATTTGGAGGCTATTTTTTTCCTTCAATTTTTGGAAAATTTTTGGGACTCTAGCCAAATTTGACCAAAATTTCTAATGATTTTACCAAAAAGTCCTTCAATTTTTCGTTAATAATTTCCCAATTTTCCCAATCAAAAAAATGCATGCAATTAGGGAAGGTGAAATTCTTTCAGGGCGTACCTTTCTCTCTGGTCCCCACATTTAAGACTCTGAACCCTTGTCCTAATATCATGAATTTGTTCCATTTATCATAAAACTGCTCGTGAAGCACGTTATCACACCAGCCCTGGTTTAGTTTGGCTTGTCCCCAATGACATTTTATCCTGGCTCCGCCCCTGACTGTAAACAAACGAAAGCTTAACAGATAACAGGTGTTTTAGTGGAGGTACTTATAAGCTTGGTGTTTGCTTGATGTGCATGCATGCATGATATATATCACAATTTTTAGAATTGCAATATGTTTACAACATGGGAAGAAAGGCCGGAAAAATTGAAAGAAATCTGACTGGTTGAAAAAATAATAATTTTGATTTCAATTTTCAACTCAATTGATTCAAATGAACTATATGCCAAAGTGTGTCACAAAGTACACAGCATGAGTATAGTGTATAGGCCTAGTATACAAAATTATAGCCAAAATATAAAAATGATACAAAAACAATTTCTCAATATGGTTGAGAACTTGTTTCTTAATTGGATACAGACTGACGGAACTCATTCTTTGTCTGCGAACCTTTATCACATGCAAAAGAAGTAATGAAACGGTAATACGGTTCTATAAGTTCGACGACAAAAGTGATTTAAAACATTAGATATCTGGGTATGTTCAATAATACAGTAATAAAAGTGATTTAAAACATTAGATATCCGGGTATGTTCAATAATACAGTAATAATATCCATTGGACCCATAGGTCCGGTGCATTTTTCACGATTTCCATGGCACAAGCATAAAAATAAACCAACGATCAAAAACCCCATCATATAAGCTTGTTCCATTCTCAAGTTATTGAAGTTTGAAACGCCATAGTGTCTAATTTTGCATTGAATTCATCCCGATCCGCCAATGATGTTATAATTTGCCCTTTTGCTAGCTAATATAAGGTATTGCTATGGAATTCTCTTTGAAATTTTCTTTCCAATATGCTTTGCCATAAAGTTTTAAGGGTTTGAATCATTAATCATATACAAAAAAAATTAATAGACCCATGCAAAGAAAACAATATTTCTTAGAAGTTAAATTTTTTGAAATAGATTATAAAAATAACATAGTTTCTAACAAGAACTGTGATGATAGTGTCATTCAGAGGGGTATGAACAAAATGGCTGCTCACATATCAAAGAATTAATGTTTTAATCAATTAGAAATTTGTGCTAAATTGTTTTATAAGATGTGAAATGTCTTCAGATAACTTATAATTATCATTATTTCTATCAGTATAGTAAAGAAAAAGCCAGAAATTACGTCTCCATTAAAGGCCATCTATCGTGAATAAAATGTGGCGGCGTACAATTTATTCCAGAATGATACTGATTGGCCTATCAATGTAAGTGCACACTATACCATTGTGTTTCGACCAATCAAAACACAGGATCTGAATTTCATTTACCTCGTACGTTAGAGACGACAACTGGCCTTTAATATATGTCTTATTTCATTCGGAACAGGGCAAAATAAAAATAAAATGAAATTCTAAGAGCTCTAGCATAAAAACGTTAGGACGTCGATTATAATTCGATCATAACTTTGAAATAATAGAGGTCCATTTTCCAATCTCATTCCCAACAGTCCGGGAGAATCCTGGACTTTTGGTGTATTAAGAAAATACACACCAAAACTTGGAGCTTCGTATTCATTAAGATCCATGAAGGCCGCTATTCTAACTTGTGATATTATTACACCAAAAGTCCAGAATTCTCCCGGACTGCCTAATAATGAAGGTTGAACGAATTGATTTTGAAGAGTCAGATTCCCTTCACATCTTTTCTTTACGAAATCTTCTTCACTTCAATTTTCGGTTAATTTCCTTCCTTTTTGGGAAATTTTCTTCAATTTTTCTAGCTTTATTTTTGGCAAATTGTCTTTTAATTCGAGAAATTTGATTCAATTTTCATGAAATACTGCTAAATTTTACCAACATCTCCTAAAATCATACCACCCCCTTTACAAACAGTTTTTGTACATAAGAGACTCATACCTAATAGTGACAACAACACCATTTTGGTAGGCTTGTTGAGACAAAAATACAATCTAACCCCCAATGTGAAATATCTTCCTAAGTCGCTGCACTGGTGTGGAGTTTGTCAGGATTGATAGTTTTTTTTAACTTAAAAAATGCTATGTACAGAGGTGTAAATGAAAGATAATAGAAAGATGAATAATAGTAGTAAGAGGAGTCTATACAGTTAGTGACCAATCAGGAGCCAGTATTCCTAAACCATGAATATTCATAGATTATGACAAAAATACATGAATAATCATGAATAGGCAAATTAGGTGAAATACTGGCTCCTGATTGGTCACTAGCTGTATAGGCTCCTCGGATGCACCGCCCCTTCTTAGGCTCCTCCCACACGACTGAAGGTTGTCAAATCTTTTGGAAGGAAGGGAATAAAGACACGATAAACACAATGTCTTAATTCAATTTTGTCCTTCTTGTATTTGTGGTGGCTCTTATAAAAGCCTTTGGGTTCTTTATCGATCGCCCTATCAATCTGCTACTGTCCTCCTTCGGTGGCTCTAGCTCTGCTGTCCTTCCTCGATGGCTCCCTGGTGTTCACCTTTGTCGGTAACTTTGTTTGATTCTGCAGGTTCTTTTGCTATGCTGAAAGCAGCAACGTGAAAGGCCCATATGCCGTCCCAACAGTGTGACACATCTTGGTAAGTATGGACAATTGCTGCCGTAATTACATCGCCTTCTGCAGGATGAAACTCGTCTTTGAATGATGTTAAACAGTTGCATCTGTTTTCGAGGTGTTTTATAACGTTATCGTAGTCGATAGGTCCAGGGCTCCATTTTCTCAAGAGTTCAAACGTTACTTTGGTTAAGACCTCTTACTCCATGATGATGATGTGTTCGCTCTGAAACTCAGAATGAAAAGAAAGGATCAAGTTTGCTCTATTCATGCTTTTTGGTTCGATTTCTTCGACCAAATCAGAAGCCAGAAAGGTATGATGCCATTTGGTTGGTGGCGCCCTTTTGAAGAAAACAAATATAAAAAATAAGATAATAATATTAAAAATATATATATATAAACAAATATTAATATCAAAAATACATATATGAAAAAAACACGGCACAACAGAAGAAGTATGGACGATAAGAACAAAGATACAATAAAATGATGAGAAAATTGACACATCAAACGATAAAACATGTACGTCACAAACAATTGTGTACGATACAAACAATAAACATTAGAAACGATAAATATCACAAAGAATGTCTTGAATCATTTTTCTCTTTTTTATACCTGTGGTGGCTCTCAAAAGAGCCTTTGGGATTTGTTTCTGCTGTTATTTCTGCTGGTACATTACATGAAAACTGGGCAATAGGGGCAATCGCAGTGCAGGTAAATGGTCCGAGTCCCCACGCTCTGGTTTTTCTCCGTAACCACTTCTGGCTTTGCTTCCTCCATCTCTATCTCTGCTTCTATCTCGACTGGCGGCCACTCGTCAGCCACGAGGAAATCTTCTTCCGCTGCGGCCAGCACACGGATCCACTCGCCGTTAGAAAGGACGAGCTCCTCGTCCTCGTCCTCCTCCATCTCTCTCTGTACCGTAGCGACTTTAAAAGGAGGCTCGTTGGCGTCCTCGTCCCAATCGCTCTCGTCGGCTGAAGACTCGGTAGCTGAGCTTGGCGAGCTGGGTGTAAAACCTGCAACTGCAGCGTCAAATTCCCAGTCTTTTTCGTGGCGTTTTCAAATCTCCTTATCCTCCATGTAGACTTCAATGAGAAAATAGTTGTACAAAGTAGTCATTTCGCTTTTAGGTTAAATTAACAGAGCGAATGATTGAAAAATATCAAAGTTAGTACTTTTATTGTCTGTATATGATACTTACCATGCTATGATTGGTTAGACAGACACGTGGCTGTATACTTACCCCCGATTGGTCCGTATCACGCCTGCCTGATGACACTTGTCTGACTCGCACCCACGATATCACGCCTGGCTGTCGTGAGGTAGTCGTCGAACTTCTACGGTAGCCTCTACGGTAGCCTCGAACTCTTTTTGAATGTCTTTAAATTCATTTTTGTCTTTTTTGAATATTCATATGCGATGGTAAAGTACCTGCCTCAACCAATGCAGTGGTATCGTAGGAGTCATGCCACGATTTTGTGCTCGTTCCGCCCTCATTTTGTTTCAAACTTTATTTTCTCTCAATGCCAGAAAATAAGACGCAGCTTATATGGCATAATAACAATAACAAACATGTTCATGCAGAGGGTTCTTTTTCTACTTTGGGTTTCTCGATGTTGATGGGTAGTATGCCCAGTTTTATATTTACCTTAAGTCTTTTTGACAAGGTGGGAGGTGGCAACAACGACGGTGAGCGGGGTCTTTTCTTTGCTTTTGAATGTTCTGCTTCCATCTGTTTGCACAATTCCTCCATGTTACTAGGATTTTTCTACAAGATGGGTACTTTGACCAGTACTTTCTAATGTTCAATTGCAAATAGCCCTTCCATGCTCGCCAGTTTGCGCCATTGGTCTAGGTTGAGAGAAATTCCCTTTTCTCCGGGTATGACGGTCCATTAACGGGTGGTGTGTCCGTTCGGATCGCTGATCCTTTGCATTGCGTAGTCGTAATGGCGTATGTCCACGAGAATGTTTTCAACTTTTGCGGTCAGATCGATGTAAATCTGTTTTCCCAGAAGCAAACGTAACTTTCTGGGGTGTGACGGACGGCTCATGTGACTGGCTCCGTTGACGTTAGACGTATGGTAATGCAAAACCATTTCGGATACCATGTTTTTTTCTTGCAGAGTTCATCCCAAACGCCTTCTTGCATGGCGATGACTTTAACTGTGACTCGTGGTATTGTGCAGGGGTTGGTTTTGGCATACTTGCCGAGATGTATATATTTAATGCTTTCAAACCGCGATGTAGATACGTACACGTTCTCTCCTACAAGATAAGCTCGGGTCACCAATCCGCGACTGTATCTTACTTTCTTAAAACTCTGCATTTTCAAAGCTCCCTTTAAGGGTATGTTGTCAGGACCCGAAGGAGTTGGTGAGAATTGCATTTCTCCCGTATGTTTGTTATGGTAGTACACGTTACCGTTCCTCTCGTTTACTTTATTCCAACCGGTTTAAGCCATGATGATGATGCGTCTTTCTCGAAAAGTTGAGAAAGAATGGTGGGTGTTTTTAAATTCGGGTACTTTTAAAGCTTTTTCAGTAGAGGGCGCTAGTCAATTATCATCGGATAACAACCTGCTTCATTACAATCAGAAGATATGTATTTTGAGGTGTTACGCATATCCGCGGAGGACACGTGTTTCATCGTTGTGATGGTCTTTACGTCTTCTTTGTCTTTCAAAATACATACTTGACGAAAACTCTCGGGACGTGCCAAAATCATCCATTGTTCGGGTGTGAGAGCAATACCTTTCTTGGTAGGTACTTCACCGATAGAAGGAATGTTATTGTACTTTCTAATATGTACATAGAGATTGTCTTTGAACGAAGAGATTGTGATATAAGTATGCTGTCCTAGCACCACTTTTAGCTTTTTTCCCCGAATGGATGCGATGGGTACTGTCCTTTAATTTATTGAGTGTGTCCGTTAACAGATGAGCTCGACAAGTTACCACGGCCCATTGCTTGAGTGTAAGGGCAATTCCTTTCTTGGTTGCCACGGGTGTCGTTCCGACAGTAAGGTGTGTAAAATACTGCCGTACGTGAAGGTAAATATTTCCGTTGAAGCCAGAGACTGAGAGACGGTGAGGTAACGTATGCCTCCTAATGCGACAGCTTTCTTGTCTTGTGTACCGGCACGGACATCGGTTAATCCTCGGGTAGTGATTGCTTTCATGTCTGAGTTTTGACTGAATGTTGCACACCGTTGTAGTTGCCTTTTTATAACTTTTTAAAACAATATATGTACAACAGCAAGCGCCCTGTAGTAAAAAAAAAACAACGATTCACTACTTTGGTCAAAGTCTGTCGTTTCGACGAGAAGACGGTGTTCCGTTTCGGCTTTGGTCATTTTGGATGACTTATCATTGTTTTTTGTATAGAAGGCGTTAATAAAAGAACATCTTACAAATCAATTAAGCGAACGTCTTAAACATAATGTTGAAGTCCAAATGTAAACACGTCCTCGTCGTTGCGTTCCTTGTCTTTCCCGAAATGAGCCGTGATGTCGTTTATGTCCAAACCTCGTGTCCTATGAACCAGATAATAAATGCAATAATGACCACATACGCTAGAAAGGTATGACTCTGAAGCGGTTTGTGATTGTAAACAAACGGTTTATTTTTCAAGAAACGTCGAATGAAAGAAACGTCGGGGATTCGCCGTAGAAATCAAAATGTTCCCAAGGACCTACTTCGGGCACGTAAATAGCGACCCAATGCCGGCCCAGTTTCCAACTCGGATCCGTGTTGACCACCATCACACTCGGACGTTCCAAAGGTGAATGTAACTGGTCTGCGTCATGAACGGCATGAACGTCGTCGAACACGTCGCATAGGAGCCATCGTGTATAAGCGTCTTTGCTCAACACTCGAACAATATCAGTATTTATACCAATATTTCAATTGGTAAAGTCGTAAATGATGTTGCGGTTTTGATCTATTTCGATGATGTTATCGAATTCGGCGTAGATGAGAAGGTTGGTGGTGGATTCCAATGCCTCTGAAATTTGAAATCCACACGAAAATTTCCTCGTATATTGACCGTGTAGTGTTGTCCGTGGGATCCGTCTGGCGTCAGGTCGAAAGCGAACAACGTGTAACCGGCCAGAAAATCCGTCGGAGTGATGTCCATACCCCCATCGCCGTACAAACGACCCGCAGCCGAAAACAGTTGAAGGTAAGTGCGGAGTTTAGATGTGAATCAAAGTTAAGGGTGAGCAGCGTGAAGCGCAAGATTATTTAGTTTGAAAGATTGGAAACGAAACGGATTCTTCTTGTAAGGACCTTTGAAAGAGGCCGTGTCCACCAAACAAACCACAATCCGTTTTGGTAGCTCGCCCAGAAATACATTGTCTCGTTGAAATTTTTGGGTTCCGGTCGGTATGGTGATATTTCTGATAATGGTTCGTCGGATCTTGTACTTGGCTGGTTCTCTGTTGAGGGTGACGAGGTCGCTGAACACATGGGTATCGCTACACGTCAGTTTGCGCACGTAGAGAATGGCGTCCAAGATAATCACGCGAAAGTCGGCAGCTGCAGTTTTCGATGTCAAACAAAAAGAGTCCTTACTCCGATGCAGTTTGAGTCGTACTTCCACACCAGGTAGAAGCACGTTATTTTTAGCAAATACGTCGGAGTATACAGGTCCCATCATCTCAAACACTTTGCTGTTTTTTGTTTTAATGAAACATTCTTCAAGTCCCCAGTTGGCGATGGTAGTAGTGTCAGTCAAATTGCTGAAGTCCATATGTCCTGCAGTGTCTTTGAAGTAAAATTGAGACTGCATATGTGTTTCTTTGGCTTCGCTGTCATAGTTGAGCAAAGTTTCAATCATCGCTCTGTAAGGGTACGTTGGCGTCGAGTCGCTGATGAGTTTGCCGTTGAGGTCCACGTCTAGTTGCGAAAACATCGAATGCAGCAACAGATTGACAAGAGCGACCTTTTCATCGTCGTAGCTGGCGTTGCAATCGCTTCCGTCTGCTTTGATGATTTTCACTTTGACGTAAAGTTGGGTGTTGTTGATATCCATATTTGCTTCCTGTTCCGGGAATGAGGAATTTGATCAGTCCCATGGAGTTTAATCCTCCAAACGGACGGTATGCGCCGTATTTGCTGTCTTTGATCACCATTTGTGTCGGAGGAACACTAAACAACTCCATTTCTGATTTGGAGCAAAGCATGGAGTAATTGTGAACGAGAGCTATGTTGACGGTATGATAGCCAAGCTGCTAATAAGGCTAGAATCGGACTTTCGTACTTCTTATAGCAGTTCCACGTAATGTAAACGATTCGATCTTTTTTTCAAGGCCGACTTTAGGACACGGATACTCGGACTGTGTCAAAGTGTGCGTGAACGTGGTCGTTTCGGTGGATGTTCTCGGGTGTATCGGGCCAATGTGCCTAAAAGATATCTTCCTTTTCTGTTCAACGATTTCTTTTTGCCACGATTGGCTTTTCGTTTTGCAGGTCCACGTTCGGGTTGCCGTCGTTTTGGCGGTGAAGGACTACGAGGAAGCAAAAATCCACGAATAATAGGCCAAACTGGTAAGATTGCGCTTCCTGGAGTATCAAAAAGCCGACGTGAGGATGAAGCAAATGGTGATGGTGTATGCAGAGGTGTAAAAGGAGACGGGAGTAGAGGTGATGCTTGTCTTGGTGTTGTTGATTTACGTGGTCTCTTCTTATTCATCTTTTTATCATGGATCACCGTCTTCGACGTGGAAAAAGTGTTTACAATTCGTCGCTTCATGCTGAGTAATGCGATGTGGGAGTGTACGATGAAACAGGAAAGAATGCGAGTTGTTGACGGACGAGGGAGTTCAGACGCGAATTACTTAACCTAGAAGAATTGCTCCGACTTTTGCTGTTCCAACGACTGCTGCTCCGACGACTGTTACGGTTACTACTAGTAGGTGTCGATGGGGTTCTTTTTCTAGACGGTAACTTCAGCCCTTTTCGGCCGCGAGTCGGAGAGATGGTTTCTTCTTCGTATCTTTCGTGGTAATGGCGGTTCGTGTTCGTGCCGTACGGTTTATAATCCTTTTCCCACGTTCTCTTTGTACTCCTCCTCCTATCTGTTGGGACAATGCCTCTTTGGCACAAGTCATGGCTGTTCGTTTCATATGTCGACCTGCTTCTCTCGCTCTGCGAGCAGCTGATCAGTTGATGTTTTCCGGCCATCACGTCTCCTAGAATACCGGCTCCTGTGGTCAAAGCCTGTTTTCCAACTTCTTTACCCAAACTCATAGCTCCTTTCTTGAGATACGGTATTGCCATCCTAAACAATCCTGAAAGTATTCCGCCGAGACCGTAGCCTCGTTGATTTCCCGGCCCGATAAACACGGGTAGACGTCCGTTGGCCATGATGTTTGATCTTCTTCGTCTCGAGCGATAATTAATAGTACGAGGAACGTTGTTGACGGAAATGCAGCCTGACAATCGATCTCCCTGTTGTGAATGGTATTTTTGCCCCCTTCCGTCGCGGATAACAATTTCGATCAAATCGATTGGACTTCGGTTAACGGAAAGTAGGCGATGATCAGTAGGCGATGATCAGTGAGGTTCCGTCCGACATAAGCATATTTCGGTGTGAATTAAGCAAGTAATTGTTTTGCGAAAAGCGATGTAAAAGTCACTTCTCTCAAGGGCTGTAAGTCGACCTTCACCTTATTTGTCGTTCCTGCCGCCTGATAAGCAGATTGACTCGTCTCGTTACAGCTTGGTACCACTAATAGGGGTAGCTGAAAGTCGCTAAACCGGCTTCCTATGTGCCATTGAGATGTAGTAGTTTCGAACAAATGTTTCGAAATTCTGTCACTGTGTTTTCTGGATACACGTTCATGGAGCTTTGCTCGGCAAAGTCACGTAAAACGATTTAGCCATGGTAACGTCTCGAACGATAATGAAAAGTACGACGTCGACGGTAGCAATATATCTCCCCTACAAGGAACGTTGTTGACGAAAATGCAGCCTGACGATTAATCTCCCGGATGCGAACCGTATTTTTCCCCGTTTCGTCACGGAAAACGATTTGAATGGAATCGATAGGCTTTCGGTTAACGGAATAGTAGGCGATGGTCCACGGTGTTTTCTCTACGGCTTGACCTCGAACGTCTAATGCCGAAACTCCGAATTGTTCCAGCAAATGTACTTTTTGATCGCCTACGGTTTGAGGAGCAATAATATTGGTGTAAACAAACAGGTGTTCGATGTTCTCCGATTTCCATGGTTGTTCGCCATACTGCTAATCATTGGTGACCACACACATATCGTCACATCCAAAGCTCTGACATATACATGTATGTTTCCTTTGAGCACCACGACTCGTCCATCCATAGCACGCATCTTGAAACGTCCGTTAAAATCGTCCCCAGCAAAGTTCAGCAACCCTCGGTCATTTTCAGGTAAATACATTCTCTGTCCAATGGTAGCGCTATTCACTTTTCTCAACGGTTCCAGCTCGATCTTATGCAATTCCGTTTGGTCGGCATGTCTCCAAAAAAATTCACTCGTTTCAGCACAAATCTGGGACCACGCTTTAGAGTAGCTGAAACTCGCTAAATCGAATTCCCATGCGCCATCGAGATGTAGAGATCTTGAAAGAATGTTTTGAAATTTCGAAAATTTTGTACGAGAATTACTACGGATAGGTTACGGTGATGACTGCCTTTTGTGAACAATGCAGTCACAACGGAGTTCAATCGTTCATCAAATCGTCAATGACAATTGGCTTTCTATGATCTGCATCCAACCGTTTCAATTCTTCTTCACCGGGCAATCCTTCGATAAATTTGACAAGAGGTAAAGCTTGTTTCAATGCTTCGTAATCGGGTTGGTATTCGGCATAAAACCAATACACGTGTTAGGGAGGTGGATCGATTAATTGTTCACGACGTTCCAACAGCGTTCTCACCCACCGGGTCGTTCCGCACCCTGTCGGTCCTGCAACGACGCAAGTGAAAGGATGACGTAAATGTACTATCCAACGTCTCCATCTCATGAACGTTACGATTAAACTTATGTCGTTTTTTATATTATCTATAATAATGATACAAATTTACACACACAAAATTCTTACAGAAAACGATAATAAAAAAACATATAATTTCCCAATATTTTTCAAAAAACAATGATCTATCTATATTAATTTTTTTATAGTAGTTTGATCTATACAACTTTACATTATTCGCTCTCATATAAAACGATTTTCGCATTAGATTGTGAAAGTCACCTTGAAAGTCACCTTATACGCTGGCATTGTGCCAAGTCACCTTTAAACAGTATGTGCGGATATCGCGTCACCTTCAGACAGAAGTGCGGGCATTGTGCCATACGATATAAATTGGCGTGACTTCTTTTGAATTACATCATTCTATCTTTCGGTCTCGAGAAGTCAACATGGCCCAACGTATGGTGGATTTGTTCGATCAAGGCTGGACGATAGAAACAAGCAATCAACACTCATGGACAAAGTTACTTTTTTAATCATTGGACGGGTGAAAAACGTTGGGAATTTCCGGACAAGTTTTAAGACTTAATGGATTGGGATGCACAAATCGATACGAAGGAATGGGATATCGAGGATTGGGATGCACAAATTGACACAGAGGAATGGGATATCGACTCCCAGGAATGTGCAATAGAGGAGATGATCAAGAGAGGAGGGAGTAATCTAACCGAAGAACTCAATACGTTTGTGAATTAATTAATTGCTGAAAACATGTCAATTCCCGATGAACAATTATTACAATTACCGATCGTTCGTGAGTTTTTACCGCTCGTTGATGAAGTAAAAAGACCCGATCAAGTCGGGGGAGCAGATGAGGCTATGGATGTCGATCAACACAATGAAAAAGTTACCGTCGAGAGTTGCTATCGTATCGTGGAGACTTGGAGACGCCATATATTCAGATATAACTCAGAGGCAAATGAACACGTTGTGCACTTCAACGGGGAAAGAATTGGTCGGCTTGCCAAACAAGAGGAGGACCTCGTCAACGTATTACATGCTGTTTTCGAAAGTCTGATCAAACAGCTGGTAGACGGTTTTGCTGCACAAAATCGTGTGGGTTTTGAGATTCATGCACCCAGTCTAGAGTATCCGATATGGGTTCAGCTCATGCGTAGAGATCAAATGAGCGTACAGCGTCCTCTAACCACCATTTTTCGAGTTTTACAATCAAAGACTGCTTTCGTGCCTGACGGAGACGTTGCAATTAGAGTGAATTACATCGAGATGCCTGAAGGAAGTGGACGTACCAACATAAAAGACTGAACCCTACAAGAACGCTCTATCATTCGTATTTCAAACAAAGATCATCTCTGTCTAGCCCGAGCTCTAGTGACCGCCAAAGCCCGCATCGACAAAGAGAACAATAACTCTGTTAACTAAGAAAACATTCGTCACGGTTTTAATAAGCAAACAAGACTCGCCAGAGAGTTATACGAACAAGCCGGCGTTGCCTTGGCTTCTTGTAGATTAGAAGAAGTAGAGCGTTTTCAAGCCGTATTACTCGATTACCAAGCGAATGTTGTTACATCAAACCAACACGACTTGTTTTTATTCAGGGGACGTCCTTGTGCAAAAAAACTTCATCTTTTCTACCACAATAATCATCTTGATGTTGTCACATCAATTCCTGGACTACTGGATACCTATTATTTCTATGACATTTGTGAAAAAGGGTACGAAGTCTTTGACCACCATCGTTGCCATAAGGTTTGCGAATGTTGTTTCAATCCAACAAAAGAGGAATGCCGCTTAACCGAATGGATACATTGTAAAGATTGCGACCGATTCTTCAAGAGTCCGACATGCTTTGCTAAACACAAAAGTATCCCAAAAAGAGGCAAATTCAAATCAAGCCTAAAACCAAAACACCATTACGCTCGATCTGTCAACGCATCTGTCGTTGTACTACTTGTGGAGTAGCCGTCAAAGGGCAGCACAAATGTGGTCAACTTCACTGCAGAAACTGTGAGAGTCACCAACTGTGCGATCATCTTTGTTACATGCAAACGATTAAAAGAGGAGGAGGAGGAGGAGAGGTAATTGTCGACAACGTAGAAGCTCGTGATATTCTCGGCCTAGAAGACAAGCCGATGAAAGGAAAGAGCCTTCTCCTGAAATACATCATTTTGGATTTCGAATACATGCAGGAAGACAAGCTCAACAAAGGAGGATATTTACACATGCCAAACTATTGTGTAGCACATCGTGTTTGTTTGAATTGTATCCAAAATAAAGATATTCATTAAGACTTTACATCTTGTGGTAAACGAGAACATGTTCTCTCGGGAAGAAACACTAAAAAAGACTTTTGCAGTTGGCTGCTTTCTCCAGAAAACAAAAGG
This sequence comes from Chiridota heheva, assembly GCA_020152595.1. Taxonomy (NCBI): domain Eukaryota; kingdom Metazoa; phylum Echinodermata; class Holothuroidea; order Apodida; family Chiridotidae; genus Chiridota; species Chiridota heheva. The sequence continues at coordinate 237,737 of JAIGNY010002343.1, forward strand.
AGCACAACCATCGCTCACAACATGAAAAGATACGACGGTCATCTTATTCTCGATCACATGAATAACTTTAGGATGTGCCCCAACGTTGTGGTGAACGGAGCCAAGCTGATGAGCATCGACTTGCAAGGAAAAGCCAGGAAGAAGAAAAAGAAAGATGTCACGACCCTGAGGATCATCGATTCGTGTAAGTCCATTCCGGCTCTTCTCTCTTCTTTTCCCAAGACGTTCGGATTGACGGAAAAGAAGAAGGGTTATTTCCCATACCATTTCAACACTCAGCTCTATGAAAATTACGTCGGTCCTTGGCCTGCAGTCAAAAACTACGATCCCGATCACATGAAACCTGCTCGACGCAAAGCTTTTCTCTCGTGGTACGAAAAACAGAAGAACAAGACTTTTGACATGGCTCTTGAAATGTACCAGTGCAGTTGTAGCGATGTAGAACTACTCCGCCTAGGATGTTTGCGTTTCCGAAAAAGTGTTTTTGAAACTACGGGCAAAGATCCCTTCGAAACATGTATCACTATTTCCATGGCCTGCATGCGTATATTTCGACGAAAGTTCATTCGTACCGATACGATCGCCCTGGTTCCTCATTCGAGGTACGAGAATGACATCCAATCCGTGAAAGCCCTTCAATGGCTGAAATGGATCGAGCAACGAGAGGGTCGACAACCGCAACACGCCCGATCTCCCGAAGGAGAAAAACACATCGGTCCTTACAAAGTAGACGGGTGGGATAGGTAGTCAAAAACAGCCTACGAGTTCTACGGTTGTTTATTGCACGGCTGTCCTACCTGCTACCCAAACAGAGAATACAAGCTACCGAGGGTCGAAACAATGGTCGAAGATGTTCACTAGAAGCTTACCCGTAAACGAGACTGGCTGAACAACGAAGCTTTTCGAGAAGGCTGGAAACTGGTGAAAATCTGCGAATGCGACTTCCGAGACGAACTGGAGAGAAATCCGCAGATGAAAGACTTCGTCGATAACCTGAAACTGAGCGAGCCTTTCCAACCCCGAGATGTGTTCTTCGGTGGACGAACCAATGCTATCAAGCTGCATGAAGTCGTCAAAGAAGACGAACAAATTAAATACGTAGATGTCTGCTCGCTCTACCCTTACGTCAACAAGTATTGTAAGTACCCTTTTGGTAATCCGGATATAAGAACTGATCAAATGCACCGTCTTGCCTACTCGTGGTCTTTACCATCCCGTACTCCCGGTCCAAAGTCGAGGAAAACTCATGTTTTTGTGGTGTACCACCTGCGCAGAGACTCTGGCCAAAGGACGATGTAAACACTCCGATAAACAACGAGCGCTTCACGGGACGTGGGAGAGCTGCGAGTTACAGATAGCCGTAGCGATGGGACACGAGGGGTTACATATCAACGACGTGTGGCATTTCAAGGAGACTGTGCAGTATGATCCTGAAACGGGTGGCCAGAAGGCTGCAATACCAAAGAACAGCGTCGTCGGTTTATACGAGTACGAAGCCCGCGAAAAGATCAGTTTGGATTATGCCAACATCGCCAAGAACAAGGAAAAGCGAGCGTTGGCTAAACTGATGCTCAACTTTTTGGGGGAAAGTTTGGACAGCGAAGTGCACTTACCAAGACGGAATTTATTAGCAGTCTTGAAAAATTCTACAAGCTGTTGACGGATAAATCGAAACAAGTGAAATACTTGCAGTTTCACGACAAGTTCACCGTCCGCATCCAATGGGTCGACACGAACGAATACATCGAAGTATCGCCCAACACGAACATTTTCAACGCGGTTTATACCACGGCTCACGCCCGTCTCAAATTATACAGTTACTTGGAGCGACTGGGGGAGCGCGACCTCTACTTCAACACGGATTCTGTAATTTACGTGATCCGAATAGGAATTTACGATCCACCCCTCGGCAACTTTCTTGACGACCTGACAGACGAGCGGGAGAAACCTTATGGTGCCGGGAGCTACATCGCCGAGTTTGTTTCTGGAGGCATAAAGAACTACGCTTACAAAGTACATTCAACCAAAACAGGCGCCGTCTTCGTGGGGGAGTGCAAAGTCAGAGGCATCACGTTGTACCATAACACTATTCGATCGGTCAACTTCAAGGCGATGATCATGGTAAATCACGTAGACCCTGAAACAGGTTGAGCCTGGGAAGACGACGAAGAACTCATCGTTCCTGTCCATTATTCTCACAGCACCAGGAGAGACGGTCCCGGAAGAGTTCTCACCAGATCCATTACCAAGGATTACAGACTGATCTACGACAAACGCGTCATCTTAACAGATCTTTTGACCCTCCCGTACGGTTATTGAAAGAGCGGCTCCATTTGACACTCATCTAAAAGAAGAGGTGAGCTGATTCATTTAATCATGTGTATTTTAAACAAGGGAGAGACATTTATGTGGAAACGTTTGTGGTGGCCTATGCTTGCAAAAAGTATACGTAAAGATTTCACAGTGTACGGAAGTATTACTATCTGAGTGCTAAAACTAAATATAAAATAAAAACACATGGATCTCGTGTATCCCGTGTATACGGTCATCGAAAACAGATCTCCAAGCCGTATACGATCCCGCACCGAACTTTTCGTGTAGATACAGATGGAGCGCCACCATTGGTCAGAAAAAACATAAAAAGGCAAGCCTCGCTGAAGTTCAATTCATTATTTCATTAGACACCAACATGGATACTACACCTAACAGTATGAGTTCAAGGCAGAAACGTAAAGCAGCATCGGAGTATACACAGGCATCAAAGAAACCACGTAACGAGACCTTCATCGTAGTAGAAATGGCCCCTCTGGAAATCATAATGGAAGAGATCAGACGTTTAATGCGCGACGACTCTTGCGACCCTGACATATACGGAGAACATACCGACGGAGGAGACTTCATTTACCGTTCTACAACGCTTTAGGTTGTCTCGCCGCACTTATAGACCGTATAGGATGTGGCATGGATAGAGAAGGAGAGATACTTGAACATTTGTTGAAAGAGGCCTAGAAACACATGGATATGGAGGAGGATCATACAGACATTTTGCAGGCCGAAACGGCATCGACCGTCAAGTCGACAGAAGAAGACATCATCTTGTTTTAAGAGAAAAAAAAGTAGCCAAAATTCATGAAAGCAATGACGGATAGCACACGACTTGCTGAAATTCCAATTGACACAAGCCACATTGGTCAACGACCTGATCGAGAAGGTCGAAGAAAAGAGAGGCAAAGTGCAAGAGATTCGACGCCTGCTGATTACAGATCCACTTACGAAAGACATTTTCAAAGAGCTGGTAAGGAGGATGAAGGAAGAGGTTAGCAAAGACTACGGAGAAAAGAAGGTACCCACTTTACTGAGAGACGTCATCTATGTAACGCTGGGAAGCTACGCTGATCGATGAAGCAATCTTGGTCTCAAATGCAAAGTGATGGACTGTCTGTGGGACTTGATTATTGAGGAAGAATGTTAAAACAGTGTATGTGTTTGAAAATATATACAAAAGAAAAAATGAGAGAGGAAGGAGTACAAAATCGTGGCATGACTTTTACGGTACCACTGCGTTGGTTGGGGCAGGTACTTAACCCTCGTTTAAATATTCAAAAAAAGAGAAAAATGAATTTAAAGACATTCAAAAAAGTTCGAGGCTACCGTAGAGGCTACCGTAGAAGTTTGACGACTACCGCACGACAACCACAACATACAGGCGTGGTAGAAACCAATCAGCGGTAAGTATACAGACAAGTATCTGTCTGGATTGTAAGGTGTGAAACAAACAAATCGGGGGTATGTATCAATAACTGTATGTTGAATATTGTTTACGTAGACAGAATAAAAATACGAGCTTTGGTCATTTTCAATCATTCGATCATCTAGATGTACAATAGCACACATGGCTGTAATATAAAAGTATTTCGACATTTTAGAGAGAATCGAGGATGAAGAAGAAGCTCGGGAGTTTGAAAGCAGCAACAATGATTGGGACGAGGATGAAGAGCCGTCCTTTAAAGTAAAGACCGTTCAAAGGGAGGTCAAAGAAGAAGACGAAGAACTTGTCCTTTCCAACGGAGAGTGGGTGCGGGTGCTGGCGGCGTCCGACGAAAATGTTCTCGTAACCAACAAGTAGCCTAGCCAAGAGCAAAAAGAAAAGAAAGAACAAGAGATAAAGAAAAAGAAAGAAATACATCTACAGGTAGAAAGATGGTATGCCGGCGCCACGAGAGATGTGGAGAAATAAAAAACAAAGATGGTGGAGGTGAAGACAGACCGGAGCGTGGCAACACAGACCGTCACACCGCTGTGTGGATGCCTTTTCTTTCCGATGTAAGACAGAAAAGAAACCCAAGAAGCCAAAGGCTTTTTTGAGAGCCACCACAGGTATAAGAAAGAGAAAAATTATTCAAGACATTCTGTGTAACGTTTATTGTTTGTAATTGTTCTCAATGTCCATGTTCAAATCGTTTGTTGAGTCAATTGAATTTTCTTATCGTTATTTTTTTCAAAAGAGCGCCATCACTAACTCATTATACTTTTTTGGCTTTGTTTTTAAAAGAGCGCCACCAACCCAAATGGCATCATACCTTTCTGGCTTCTGATTGTTCGAATAGATCGAAGCAAAAAGCATAAATAGAGAAAACTTGATTCGTTCTTTTCATTCTTATTCCGAACTTTAGAACGAGCACATCATGCCTTAATACTTGCCAGTATTGCCAATATTTACAGTTGCTTTATTATGCAGAGACTCTGACGTAGCACAAGCATCTCTTATTAGTCGAAGGAGAGCATAAAAAGACTTCACTTTACCTTTAGACATTGAATAAGACACATTATGGCTCAATACATGCCACTGAGATTCACCACGGATAATCTCCCCTAACGGGTTTATAAGGAGAATGTTAACACAGGAGGAAGATCCCATGAGAGCTTACTACCGGTTCGGTTTGGCACACAAATTCGACAACAGAGTACAAAAAACATCTACCGTCAGAACACCGCCGAGATACCAGAATCAAAGACCAGACGACTATTGGAAATTGGCAATTAGAGAGAACAACTGGAGGAAAGCACTAAACTTCAACGCTCGTATGCGTTTTAACATTACGGGAGCTCGGGCATATCGTCAGTTTCTCGACCACTACAAGGTAAAAGCCCAGAGGAGAAAAAGTTTAATGTCTAAGCCACCTTGGGAAAGAGGAGCGTATCGCGCCAACAAAAGAAGCATCGAGAAATGCATCGAGAAATGCTGAGGAGCAAAGGTACCGACGGGCATGGGTGGACTACGGGAGGATGACAGTAGCAGATCGATCGGCTAAACGATAAAGAGCCCAAAGGCTCTTATAAAAGCCACCACAAATATAAGAAAGAGAAAATTGAATTAAGACATTGTGTTTATCGTGTATTTATTATTGTGTGTTTATTCACTTCCCTCCAAAAGATTTGACAACTTTCGGTCGTGTGGGAGGAGCCTAAGAAGGGGCGGGCATCCAAGGAGCATATACAGGTAGTGACCAATCAGGAGCCAGTATTTTGCATGATCTATTAATATTCATGAAAAAATTGCCATACATGAATATTCATGACAAACTAGGAATACTGGCTCCTGATTGGTCACTACCTGTATAGGGCCCTCTTACTACTACTATGAATGCTCTAATCTCGTTATTTCTGCCCTTTATTCAATTAAGCTCTTCATTGAAACTATGGGAACTATTCATCAATGACATCACACTTGACGCTTTGTACGACGCCCAAAAGCCATACGTTGGGATGATACTAGATGATCTTGCCACGTCACGAATTATCGACGTCGCTCAGCTCATACCAGAGGAAGATCCCGGTTCTCAAATCAAATTAATTATAACACTGGAGAGCGGAACTAAATCAATTACCAAATTCAAAAGGTAAGAAATATGAGTGTTGCAAATACTTTCCAGATTAGCGCTTGAATAATATCAAATTTGAATTTACACTTTGCATTCCAAAGTATCGTCGTACGGGACCATCTTACTCGGGGGATGTGTGTGTAGGGGGATGGGTGGAGGAGGGGGGGGGGGAGTGGGAGGGGGATGTATATGTGTGTGTGTGTGTGTGTGGTGGGAGTGACTTTTTTCCCGACTCGAAAATCAATTACAAAGGTAAAATAGCAATGAATTTCCAGCCAATTTTCTTCGATTTGTGGACAATTTTCTTCAATATTTGGAACATTTTCTTCCATTTCCGGGCAGTTTTTTTATTTTGGGCAAATTTCCTTTAATTATCGTGAAATTTAGCCAAGTCAGGCATGATTCCGATAAATCACTGATTTAAAAAGTACATTTTACAGTTTTACCTTTCTGCCTATAAATATGCTGCTATATAGATAAGATCGGTGTCGAGTCCGCCATGATTCTGCCCGACTCGCGAATGTTTTGGCGAATGTTTGGGAAAATTTCCTCAATATTAGGGAGCTTGCTTTAATTTCCGGGAAATTTTCGGAACATTTCATTTATTTTCTGGACAATTTTCTGCAATTTTCGGGGACCCTAGCCCCCTACGGCCATGTTCCAAAGAGAAGATTTCGTATGACCTATGAACGGTCTTCTTTTGATTCTGTGGTAATTTACGTATTTGTATATTTTTTGTCATATCTATTTTGTCATAGTTCGGTCAATCAAGACGCTTTGACGCTGTCAATTACCAAATTTTAAAAGTCAATTCAATTTTGTTTTGTTCGAATTATATAACAAGTATTAGCAATATTTTCAACCAGTTAGAATTGAATAGTTGAGCATGTCTTCCTTTGTACCTAACCAACTCATTTACCTATTGTGATGGAGATCGTAAAGTTTTCGAAAAATAGGGAAATGTATGCTTCTGTGGTCTTTATTTTATAGTTTTTATGGTTTTCTGATCATCATAATAAACATTGTAAACATGTTCAAAATCATCAACATAATCATTATCACATACAATTATAATCACTAAAAACGAACGACCATAATCACTAAACGCAATTACTATCATCAAAACAATCACAAATATAACCATAATCATAATCATATTCGTAGTCATGATCATAATTATGATCATCATCATAACCATAAAAATAATCATGATTATTAGCATAATCTTCAACATCATTAAAAAAGAATCATAGTGATCAACATAATCATACTCATGTACATGATCACCACCATATTCAAACTCATCATAATCATAACTATCATCATCAACATACTCATGTACATGATCACCATCATATTCACACTGGTTATAATCATAACTATCATCATCAGCATACTCATGTCCATGATCACCATCATATTCACACTCATCATAATCATAACTATTATCATCAACATACTCATGTACATGATCACCACCATATTCACACTCATCATAATCATAACTATCATCATCAACATACTCATGTACATGATCACCATCATATTCACACTCATCATAATCATAACTATCATCATCAACATACTCATGTACATGATCACCATCATATTCACACTCATCATAATCATAAGTATCATCATCAACATACTCATGTCCATAATCACCACCATATTCACACTCATCATAATCATAAGTACCATCATCAACATACTCATGTACATGATCACCACCATATTCACACTCATCATAATCATAAGTACCATCATCAACATACTCATGTACATAATCACCACCATATTCACACTCATCATAATCATAACTATCATCATCAACATACTCATGTACATGATCACCATCATATTCACACTCATCATAATCATAACTATCATCATCAACATACTCATGTACATGATCACCATCATATTCACACTCATCATAATCATAAGTATCATCATCAACATACTCATGTCCATAATCACCACCATATTCACACTCATCATAATCATAAGTACCATCATCAACATACTCATGTCCATAATCACCACCATATTCACACTCATCATAATCATAAGTATCATCATCAACATACTCATGTACATAATCACCACCATATTCACACTCATCATAATCATAAGTACCATCATCAACATACTCATGTACATGATCACCACAATATTCACAATCATCATAATCATAACTACCATCATCAACATACTCATGTACATGATCACCACAATATTCACAATCATCATAATCATAACTACCATCATCAACATACTCATGTACATGATCACCACAATATTCACAATCATCATAATCATAACTATCATCATCAACATACTCATGTACATGATCACCACCATATTCACACTCATCATAATCATAAGTATCATCATCAACATACTCATATACATGATCACCACAATATTCACAATCATCATAATCATAACTACCATCATCAACATACTCATGTACATGATCACCACCATATTCACACTCATCATAATCATAAGTACCATCATCAACATACTCATGTACATGATCACCACCATATTCACACTCATCATAATCATAACTACCATCATCAACATACTCATGTACATGATCACCACCATATTCACACTCATCATAATCATAAGTACCATCATCAACATACTCATGTACATGATCACCACCATATTCACACTCATCATAATCATAACTACCATCATCAACATACTCATGTACATGATCACCACCATATTCACACTCATCATAATCATAACTACCATCATCAACATACTCATGTACATGATCAAAACCAATATTAATGATAATCACAATCATCATAATCATAATCATATCCACAATTACAATAATAATCATGAATAACTAAAAATCATAATCATGATCGAAAACATAATCATAACCATAGTCATGAACATAATTTTAATCGTATTCATAAGCACAATAATCATTACATAATCATATTCATATCCATCAACATAACGGAGGAGGAAATTAATAGGAAGTCAGAAGGAGATAACCAGGCTTGGGAGAAGTTTCCTATTGAGGAAACCATCCAGAAATTATTTTTTGATAATTTTGTCAATATAATGATCTATTACACTGTTCGGAGCTTAAATTCAACTGACGATCAACAAAAACGCCATCGCCTCAAAATCTGGATTATATGACATATTGTTTGAATGTGTGTTCGGGTGAGGAGGGGTGAGGGAGGGGGGACACCTATCGATCCAGAAGGATTATGACAGTAATCAAGCAATTTGTATGATAACAGATTTCAAGAAAATATTTAAACTCAAGTCTTTCTTTTGATGTTCACGTCATTGAAGCCAACCTAATGGTGACATCACATATATCATATAATTTGATCCTTATAGCATTGTGTATTAACTACAGATGTGTTAAAGGTTTAGCGCTATCTTACCTAGGGTCGTATTGCGAAAGAAAGGAAAGTGTTTTAAAGGAGATATAAAGTTTGGATTTTTCTTCATTTAATATTACAGAAATAATAATTATAAGTCATCTGAAGAAATTTCTTATTTTACAGAACAATTTGGCATATATTTAATAATTTATTTGAACATTCATTCTGTCAATGTAAACTTACATTGGAGCAGCCATTTTGTTCATACTCTCTCTAAACAATGATGTTATACATCCAGAACTGATTAGAATATTAATGAATTTCTTTATAATCTATTTCAAATTTTCTAACTTCTAAGAAATAACTTTTCCTTTGCTTGGATCTATGAATCTTTATTTGAATATGACATTAATGATTTAAGCCCTTAGAACTTCATGTCAATCATTTTGGAAGGGCAATTTCAAAGATAGGACAAACTATGTCATTATTCTGGCATTGACATGATTTCAACGCAAAATCAGACAAAACGGCAGCGTCCATATTACAACCTCAAACTTGGATAAGTTGAGAATGGAATAAGATTTGATGATGGAGTTTTTGGTAGTTTATTATGTTAGTTTACTTTTAATTCTCTATCATATATCAAGCTAGAATATCTTACTTTATGTCCCCTTAAGGTCTAACATTAATGATCATGTCCTTGAAACTCAGAGAAAATAGGGATTTAGGAGGGGGGACCTGAGGAATGGAACAAACTACCCACTGAAATTAAAAACGTAAGTAATTTTAATTTATTTAAAAGAAAACTCAAGACTTATCTATTCCTCCAGGCTTGTCAATAATTATGAGATAATGATGGGGATGTTGCAAATAGAAAGGTTTGAAGGTGTTTAAGCTTCGAAACCGAACAAGGAGGATATTGTGTTATAGATGTTTTAAGCTTCGAATCCGAACAAGGAGGATATTGTCTTATAGATGTTTTAAGCTTTGAAACCGAACAAGGAGGATATTGTCTTATAGATGTTTTAAGCTTTGAAACCGAACAAGGAAGATATTGTCTTATAGATGTTTTAAACTTCGAAACCGAACAAGGAGGATATTTCTTATAGATGTTTAAGCTTTGAAACCGAACAAGGAGGATATTGACTTATAGATGTTTTAAGCTTCGAAACCGAACAAGGAGGATATTTCTTATAGATATTTTAAGCTTCGAAACCGAACAAGGAGGATATTTCTTATAGATGTTTTAAGCTTCGAAACCGAACAAGGAGGATATTGTCTTATAGTGTTTTAAGCTACGAAACCGAACAAGGAGAATATTGTCTTATAGGTGTTTTAAGCTTCGAAACCGAACACGGAGGATATTGTCTTATAGATGTTTTAAGCTTCGAAACCGAACAAGGAGGATATTGACTTATAGATGTTTTAAGCTTCGAAACCGAACACTGAGGATATTTCTTATAGATATTTTAAGCTTCGAAACCGAACAAGGAGGATATTTCTTATAGACGTTTTAAGCTTCGAAACCGAACAAGGAGGATATTGACTTATAGATGTTTTAAGCTTCGAAACCGAACACGGAGGATATTTCTTATATATATTTTAAGCTTCGAAACCGAACAAGGAGGATATTGTCTTATAGATGTTTTAAGCTTCGAAACCGAACAAGGAGGATATTGTCTTATAGTGTTTTAAGCTACGAAACCGAACAAGGAGAATATTGTCTTATAGGTGTTTTAAGCTTCGAAACCGAACACGGAGGATATTGTCTTATAGATGTTTTAAGCTTCGAAACCGAACAAGGAGGATATTGACTTATAGATGTTTTAAGCTTCGAAACCGAACACTGAGGATATTTCTTATAGATATTTTAAGCTTCGAAACCGAACAAGGAGGATATTTCTTATAGATATTTTAAGCTTCGAAACCGAACAAGGAGGATATTTCTTATAGATGTTTTAAGCTTCGAAACCGAACAAGGAGGATATTGTCTTATAGTGTTTTAAGCTACGAAACCGAACAAGGAGAATATTGTCTTATAGGTGTTTTAAGCTTCGAAACCGAACACGGAGGATATTGTCTTATAGATGTTTTAAGCTTCGAAACCGAACAAGGAGGATATTGACTTATAGATGTTTTAAGCTTCGAAACCGAACACTGAGGATATTTCTTATAGATATTTTAAGCTTCGAAACCGAACAAGGAGGATATTTCTTATAGACGTTTTAAGCTTCGAAACCGAACAAGGAGGATATTGACTTATAGATGTTTTAAGCTTCGAAACCGAACACGGAGGATATTTCTTATATATATTTTAAGCTTCGAAACCGAACAAGGAGGATATTGTCTTATAGATGTTTTAAGCTTCGAAACCGAACAAGGAGGATATTGTCTTATAGTGTTTTAAGCTACCAAACCGAACAAGGAGAATATTGTCTTATAGGTATTTTAAGATTCGAAACCGACTGTGTTTTGGGCTGCGAAACCAAACAAGGAGGATATTGACTTATAGGTGTTTTAAGCTTTGAAACCGAACAAGGAGGATTTTGACCTAAAAAACTTTATACATTTCAATGTATATTTGTGGGAAAGGCTTTGTTACGATTACAAAATAAATAGAATTGAATACAAAATGGCATTGCTTTACGAAGAACTCATTTGTATTCCTTTTCAAACTGTCAAAAGGTGCCATTGGTCTACAAACTGCATCAAACGCTACTGTATTTGTCTGCTTGCAAAAGCTCCTAAATGCATTTTTCTAACATAGTTTTAGTTCTGAATATAACAGTTTTGAAATAGTTGATGTCGTAAACGCAATAAAATGTGTTCCCATTAAAGTATTCTGAAAGGTCTGAAATGCTTATGCACGAAGCACACTTGACTTAAAAAGTTTCCCTTAATTTTGCTGCGTTGGATGAGAATGGTGAAGCAAAACTTTCTATTTCCCAAATAATAAACGAATCCCTGGTTGAAGGAAAGAGGGTCGTCATGTATGCAGTGTGTACTAAAAACATCTATTTTAAGCAAACTTGTAGCTGGATGTCACCAGACCCTTAAATATCGAGCAGGTTAATTAAGGTGAGTTATGCCTAATTTGCATGAATCCAAAATATAATTAACGTAAAACAACATGTATGATTAATGTTAATTCAAGACAACATACTGCACAGTACATGCATGTCTGCAACAATAAACATTTTCTACATATTTCTTGCTGTCTTGCACAGTATTAATTTGAAAACATTCGCCTAAGAATGATTCACTAATGAAAACTCAAGTGTTTACATTATTTATTTGTTAAAACTACTGTGAATAGATAGGAATCTATGACACTTCAGACTCGATGAGGTACTGTACCTTAAAATGTTCTTATGACTATCCACACCCTTTTCGTATGTTCACCATGTCGTTTATGAAATACAAGGAAAACCATGCAAAGACTTGGTGTTTATGATCGGAAACAGTTCTTTGAACATTCAATTGCTTGTAAATGTTGTTTTTAATTTTGGTTGTTTGAGATTGCATATTTTAACATTGAATAAAAGTACACATTCACAAAAGGTAATATTTTATGTACTTCTACTTCTATTGGTATATGGATATTCATAAAGAATCTGTTCACCAACTGAATGCGGGACAACAGCACTGTGTGCTGACACGAGCGATGGACCGTGGACGCAAGACTTGTGCTAGGTGCTCTAAATTTACACTTGCATATTGGTGCAAATAAGAAGACCTACCAGGGGCTTAGATTATAAGATGGGTCCCTAGAACTGCAACAAATTGTGCAGTTCGATAGTGGGTTGTGGGAGCTCATCCCAGTCTCTTAATGTCCTTGGGAAACGCTGTGTTTATACCCATTGGAGGATGAACTGAGTCGTGTGAAGCAATGATGTTTACCGTTTTGAGTTGATCTAGCTCTTGATGGTATGGCTATGAGGCTGGTGGGGATTTGTATAGAGTATGATGAGACGAGTATTCTTTCTAATTTCGTCAAGACTTAGCAGACCAAGGTCTTCCTGCATAGCACCCACACTTGCATCACTCGTGTACTTATTACAAATGAAGCGAGTGGCTCTTCTTTTCTTTAGTTGGTATGTCTGGTTCTGTTTGTGTGGATCCCACATGGCTGCTACATATTCCAGCTGCGAACTCACTTGTGAGATATATGCTTGCCTTCTGATGGAAAGTATGCATTTTCCAAGATTTATCTTTAAACGTTTATTGTTTTACCTGCTTTTTAATGCTACTGAGTCGATATGTTGTTTCCACTTAAACTGTTGATGGAGCTCTACTCCGAGGTATGCCTGGCTGCAGTTGTGGGTGTGCGATTCTTCTTTTAGTGGACTCTCAGCAAGTCTGCTTGGAGTATGGAATAGTCGTCATTGGAATTGATGGTACGGAAAAGCCGGCAGTCGTCAGCGAACAGTTTTATGGTAGATGATATGTTGTCACCGATGTCATTTTATATATACAAATAATAATAATAAAAAGTAAGAACATCAGGGGACCAAGTACAGTGCCCTGAGGACTCCGGAGTATACATGCACTATTTTGGAGACTTCAACCTCCACAGTAAACCTTTGAGTCCTTGTTGTAAGCCATGTTCGTATCCACTCTGTGGTTTGGCAATCTATACTATAGAATGCTAGCTCTCTTAGGTTGGTGGGAAACCGTATTAAACGCTTTGGAAAAAGTCTAATATCAAAATATTGTTTGGTGATTACTATCCATCAAGCTGGCAATCTCTTTCAAGGTGCAGGCTGGTGAGTTGTGATTATGTGGAATGCTTCTGATGGAATTCATGTTGGTAGCAGGCCAGGATATGGTACCTGTGAAGATGTTCCATGATGGAATGCAAGATTATGTGTTCCATGATATTAAGCACGGGTGAGCGATACTGAGTGATAATTTGCCGGTGCGCTTCGATTCGCCATGTATTTCTATCATATAGGCGCATTATTTCGCCTTCTGTGAAGTCGTATTGCAAACATTTAACAAAAAGATTGGATTACGTATATAATTATGGGTGTAGTTATGTGGCCTGTACTCTCTTCACTTCCTTTTTCTTTTATCTTAAAGAGGGAATCACGTCTCAAGACAATTGCTTGACCCACGCTGGCGCAATTCTGCCACATACCTGTAACGTCACTTCTGTGGCATTTATTGATTGGCTTGTCAGAATACGTGTAAATATTTAGACCAATCAAAAGCGTTCAATTATATTGTATATGTCTGTCTACCTTAACACGGGAACTGAACTTTTAGATCATCTATTTTCTCTTTCTTTCCAAATTTTCAAGGAACGATAAAAATGACTTCAATGCATACGATGGATCATCCGGGCATGTCATATACGTAGCAGATCGTCACACAGCCGAAGTCGCTACTTTTCATTTAGATAGGTTTGTCCGTTTGGTGAATCAATTTGTGTTTACTAATTAAATGATTTGTATCAGAAATTGATTAATTCAGTACTTCAAATTAATCAATTTTTTGATAAAATGATGTTGTGTTAAAGATTGATTAATATACTATAAAAAAAATAGTCAACTTTCTAATTGCACCCGTTTGGATGACTAACAATCGTAAATGTTTTTCTTAAAACGCAAGGAAAGCTTGGAAGCTTTATCTCCAGAAATAAGTGGTTCCGACACTGTGGTCGACGTGAAATATTAGAGTTCTGCAAGTGTGGTATGGGGTAAATTGGGTCAGCGATTGTTGCATAGGGGTAAGTCATGTATATGGATATTTTATAGGTTTGTTTCCGCTCATTTTACATGCTAGCTCTCTCAATGCTTTGTAGTATTTACATTTTTACGTTTTTATATTTTTTCCTCTTTTTGTTTTTAAATACAGCATACTTGGATTTAACAGAGCTATTCCTTGTGTGGGGAGATACATTGGTGTTAAAGAATTATTCTCTGCGGTCAATGATTCACGAATCACGAACACGACTTATCAAGAAGGTATACAATTTTTGTTTCAAAACTGATCATTTTGCTGCCTTTTTAAAGATCTGATCATATCTGATTATTTCACAGTTTATGGCAAGAATGAAAGCAAATCACCTAAATTTATTACAAATCATCCGGGAAAATGAACAGATCTCGTCAAAATCGATTAATATTTGGCCATTTTGCACTTTAATGAATATGCAAATTCTAAAATTACACGAGATCCTAGGTCGAAGTATAATTATAATTCTTCTAAAACTGTACACGAACGGAGGGGTTACAGCCCCCACCCCTCTTCACCAATATTGCTGTATTGCATTTTCAATTAATTTATTCTACTTTCTTTAATAAAACTTTATTACGAAGTGATGATCACCCCCGTCCTATAGGTAGATTAGCAAACTTCCAAAACTAAAGCTGGTCTCAGGTAATTTCTTAGTGAAGTGTGGTGGTGCATAAGGCAAAACCTGCCATTTTAATATATCCTTTATTTTTCAATCTTGTACCACAATAGTTGATTTGATATCCTAACAAGAGGGCTTTTGGAACGTGAAATTTGGTAAACAATAATAACAACAACAACTCTTTAAAGGAGGGTATATGAGATAATGACAATTGGGTCTTATATCACCAATTAACATTAAAATTTAAGGAATATTCCCGTTAATTTTCATTTTACTTCATTCATTTATTTATTAAATAAGTACACTAAGCCCTTGGCCCTTGTTACAACATATGTATATATATATATATATATATATATATATATATATATATATATATATATATATATATATATATATATATATATATATATATATATATATATATATATATATATATATATATATATATATATATATATATATATATATATATATATATATATATATATATATATATATATATATATATATATATATATATATATATATATATATATATATATATATATATACATATATATATATATATATATATATATATATATATATATATATATATATATATATATATATATACATATATATATATATATATATATATATATATATATATATATATATATATATATATATATATATATATATATATATATATATATATATATATATATATATATATACATATATATATATATATATATATATATATATATATATGTATATATATATATATATATATATATATATATATATATATATATATATATATATATATATATATATATATATATATATATATATATATATATATATATATATATATATATATATATATATATATATATATATATATATATATATATATATATATATATATATATATATATATATATATATATATATATATATATATATATATATATATATATATATATATATATATATAAATATACATATATATATATATATATATATACATGTATATATATATATATATATATATATATATTTATATATATATATATATATATATATATATATATATATATATATATATATATATATATATATATATATATATATATATATATATATATATATATATATATATATATATATATATATATATATATATATATATATATATATATATATAAAATAGGAATAGGATCGAGGATCGTCATACACAGATAAACAATAAAAGCAATAACAAAGCATAGTAGGTGCCGAATTACCTTACATTTCACGAAACTTTATGGAATGCATGATATAAATGGAAAGCGATTTACACAATTGTTCAGTGCATGGACACAGTAAACTCTTAAAGTTTTGTTTATCAGGGTACTTGACACAATCATCTGGTATGTACTTTGCACGCAATTCATAGAGGAAAGGGCAAATAAACATAAAGTAAAATTCATCATCAATTAGATTCAGAGAAACAAAAATTACAAATTCTTTGGTTGTATTGAATCTTTTCTTGCGTCCAACATTTACCTCAATTTCAAGGGTACCACATTATTGTTTGGCAATACGTTTTCTTAAACAAAAGTTATTGATGAGAAACGTATAAGGTTCCACGAAACTCTCTGTCTTCAAAATAATATATGACCGGAGACTATCCATAGAGTTTACATCACGGATCCAGTTTTGTCTCTCCATATTTATAATCCTTTGCTTAAAAATATGTAAAAAGGATTGTTTTGTGACCAACACCCTGATTATTTAAAACAAAACAAAACCCAGAGGAACAAAGTAAAGTTTTAATCCTTAACCCCCAAAATGATTGGTCATTAAAAACTAAGTAGAATTGTTCATGGTAACTAAGCTTAGTATACTTACAGTATATCCTCCGTATGCCTTATGACACAAAGCCAATAATAGATAAGCTTTAAAGACGACTGAAATCTGAAAGATGGTATCCCAAGCTCACCTAATGCAAGAATATTAACACAGTTAAAAAGAAGACCAAGCAATTATTTATGGCAATTACTGTAAACACCTATGATACTTGCATGTGGATTACCACCCCATAGCTCTGCCCCATATGTTAAGATAGGCATTTTTTGTATCAAAGATTTGCAGCATATACTACTAGTTGGCAAATCCAGTTTTTTAGCTATCACTTCCTTTAAACTGAATATCGCCCTCTTAGCTGAGCAGCTCAAGTTTTCTTGTGGAGCAGTCCATGCACACCTTGGAGTAAATCCTCGCCCTAAATAAGTAAGAAATATTTTTCTGTGCCAGTACCACTTATCTGATCTTGCTAGATAACCGTCTTTCCTGAAAACTAGTCTTAGTTTTCCCGCAATTGAGTGTTAGATCATTTAAGTCACAGTATGTTTCAAGGACATTAAGAATCTTTTGTAAAGAATAGGCACTCTCAGAGAAAATTACTAGATCATCCGCATACAAGAGACAGCATACAAAAGACAATATAATTTTTGTATCATTAATCTTGATACCTGTTTACGCTCAACGACAAAGCAATCTGCAATATCATCAATAAAAATAGAGAACAAAATAGTTGAGAGATTACACCCCTGCCTAATCTCTTTAGTACAACTGAAGAGCGAAGTTAAACTGTCTTGACATTTTACGCATAATTTTACATTTTATACATTGCAAGAAGGATATCGAAAAATCTGCCAGTTATACCCAACCTACAGAGTTTCTGAAACTTTTCAAGGTTGATACAATCAAAAGCTGTTTTAAAGTCAACGAATGCAGTAAATAGTTTTCCACGTGGTTTACTAAGGGCTGTAATAATGGCTGAATGAAGTACAAAACAGCTATCAATTGCGAAGTAATTGTAATGAAAACCGGCTTGTGCCTAAGACGCAATGTAATGGTCTTCTAGACAGTTGGGCAACCTTTGCGTCAAGATTTTTGTAAATATTTTGTTTAGCACGCAAAGAAGTGTAATAGGCCTGTAGTTTGCAGGAACACTTTTATTAAGCTTCTTTATAAACAGGAGGATTAATAACCCCAACCTGCAACATCTCTGCATAAATGCCGGGGGAAAACAAGTTTGAAATAGCTTATGAATAAAACTACTGAGGTCAGAATGAGCATACTTGATATCCTCAGGCGGAATACCATCTATGCCACTAGCTTTACCTGATTTGAGCGTTTTAATTTCTTTTATAACCTTATCCAACTTAATATCAGAATTTAACATATCGTTATTAGTAAAGTTCATATTACGATCAATTAGGTAATGGCTACTATTATAAATATCATTACTACAAACACCGTCATTAAGAAATCAATTTAAAGTAGAATATCTAATCATTACTAGTTACACAATTGTATATCGGACACCTATCTTTAGAAAAGACCAGAAGTTCCTACTATCCTTTTGCCTTGCGACCTCCAGTAAGTCATCAGTTCTATTGGAAATATGAAAACAATCTTGAGAGATAAAAAGTTATAATGACTTCGTCTTAAATCACAATACTTAGTTCGGGACTCTGACGTGCCCTCACTTTTGTAGTGTATGAGCGCCCTCGCTATGGTTGACTTAAAAGTACGACAATCACTATCAACCCAATATGCACCATATGCAGTTACATTATTTACAATATTTTTGCGACCATACACAGTATCTAAAAAGCTAATTATACGCGTCACGCTATAATCAACAGTATAGCAATCCAGATCCTCAATAATATCAAGAAGCACACAAACATATGGGAATGCTTGGTTCTGAAAAATCGCACATATTTTGCACTTAAAACGTTATAACTAAAGTCTCTAAATATTTTGTTCCACTTCAAACGGTACAGAGAACTTGAATTAATTACCTATCGTTTGAGACAATCTTCATTGAATTATTAAAAGAAAAGTACCATACTTTGTAAACTATAAAAACTATTTTTCTTGTTTTTCAATGGAAGTGCAAACAAAATCACAAGGTTATAGCATAGCATAGCATAGCAAGGTTTAACGTCCCGAAAGCATATAGTGCTAGACATTATATCAAGACGGCCACGGCTTTTGATAACCAGTTGTAAACCCACTGGTTGCAGACCCACCGGGATACGAATCCAGGACGTGCGGGTGAGAGGAAAAAGCACCAACCACTACACCACAGAGATATGCTATCACCGCTTTGACCTTGTTACTTATGTATGAAAGTATTTGGGAGTCCATTTCACACGGCCTTACAATTAACATATATCTATTTACCATATGTTCAACGTGATTGGTGCAAAAAAAGGCCCGTACTTTCCAACAAATAGAAATTGATGAGAGAAAACATTTCGCGTCCGCTTATGTATCTCTTTATTTTAATTATGAGTAATCTTAGCACGACCGAGCTGAATGGACTGTACTATTGTGTGTATAGGGTTTCCTGTTGTTTGTGTATTGAAAAGATGCTGTGAAGAGGCGATAAGCATTTTCCATTGTCGAATTTTGGCTTAATTTCTTCCATTTTTAAGAGTTTTTTTGTATGTTTTGCTACACTGAGATACATTTCTTTTTATATGACTGTATTCATCAGAAATTCAAATATTATTTGGATAAAATATTATCGACAACAATCATGAACGAAGAAGTGCAAGAGCGAGGCATACCGACAACGTTACGTTGCATGGTTATGATACGTGGAATAAGAGAACATTCATATGAAACGTTATCAGTTCCATCACGTGGAAGAAAAAAATAATCATATAAAACGTTATCAGTGTTATTACGTGAAAGAAACAACGTTCATATGAAAACTTATTAGTTCCATCACGTGGAAGAAAACAACGTTCACATATAAAGTTATCAGTTCCATGACGTGGAAGAAAAGAACGTTCAACTGAAACGTAATCAGTTCCATCACGTGAAAAAAAGAAGATTCATATGAAACGTTATCAATTCCATCACGTGGAAGAAAAGAATAATCATATAAAACGTTATCAGTGTTATTACGTGGAAGAAACAACGTTCATATGAAAAGTTATTAGTTCTATCACGTGGAAGAAAACAACGTTCACATATAAAGTTATCAGTTCCATGACGTGGAAGAAAAGAACGTTCAACTGAAACGTTATCAGATCCATCATGTGGAAGAAAAAAACGTTCATATTAAACGTTATCAGTTCCATCACGTGAAAGAAAAGAACGTTCATATCAAATGTTATCAGTTCCATCACGTGCAAGCAAAGAACACTCATCTGAAACGTTATCAGTTCCACCACGTGGAAGAAAAGAACGTTCATATTAAGCGTTATTAGTTCAATCACGTGGAAGAAAGCAACATTCATATGAAACGTTATCAGTTCCATCACGTGGAAGAATATAACATTCATATTGAATGTTATCAGTTCCATCACGTGGAAGAAAAGAACGTTCATATTAAACGTTATTAGTTCCGTCACGTGAAAGAAAAGAACATTCATATGAAACGTTATCAGTTCCATCACGTGCAAGAAAAGAACATTTATATGAAACATTTTTAGTTCCATCACGTGGAAGAAAAGAGGATTCATATAAAACGTTATCAGTTCCATCACGTGGAAGGAAAGAACGTTTATATTAAACGTTATCAGTTCCACCACGTGCAAGAAAAGAACGTGTATATGAAACGTTATCAGTTCCATGACGTGGAAGCAAAGAACATTCATATGAAACCGTATCGGTTCCATCACGTGAAAGAAAAGAACGTTCTTAATAAACGTTATCAGTTCAATCACGTGAAAGGAAACAACATTCATATGAAACGTTATCAGTTCCATCACGTGAAAGAATAGAGCATTCATATTGAAAGTTATCAATTCCATTACGTGGAAGAAAACAACGTTTATATTAAACGTTATCAGTTCCGTCACGTGAAAGAAAAGAACATTCATTTGAAACGTTATCAGTTCTATCACGTGAAAGAAAAGAACGTTTATATGAAACGTTATCAGTTCCATTACGTGAAAGAAAAGAACATTCATATCAAACGTGATTAGTTCCATCACGTTGAAGAAAAGTTTGTGCATATAAGACATTATCAGTTCCATCACGTGGAAGAAAACAACGTTCATATGAAACCTTATCAGTTCTATCACGTGGAAGAAAACAACGTTCATATTACACGTTTTTAGTTCCCTCACGTAAAGGAAACAAAACATGCATATTAAACGTTATCGGTTGCATCACGTGCAAGAAAAGAACATTTATATTAAACGTTATCACTTGTATCACGTGCAAGAAAAAACAATAATTCATATTAAACGCTATCACTTGCATCACCTGCAAAAAAAGAACATTAATATAAAACGTTATCAGTTCCATCACGTGAAAGAAAAGCACATTAATATTCAACGTTACCAATTCCATCACGAAGAAGAAAAGAACATTATTATTATTATTATTATTATTATGTAGATGCTTATATAGCGCTTATATTGAGAACAAAACTAAGCGCTTTACATTATTGGGTAAAAAGGTGTGTTTTAAATTGCTTCTTGAAATTGATAATGTCACTTGCAGATTTGATGTGGACAGGCAGCTCATTCCAGCGAGATAATCCAGTGACAGCAAAGTTGTAACGACTAACTTGTTTGCTGCCATACTGTCTCTTTATCAGTGGGTCATTAGAGGCAGACCTAAGTCTGGGATCTGGGACATACAGATGAATTAATTCAGACAGATAAATTGGTGCAAGACCATGGAGAATTTTGAAAAGATGAACATAAAGCCTAAACCTAATTCGTGACTGTACTCTGAGCCAATGCAAATGGGAAATTATAGGAGTAATAGAGCTCTTATACCTATGCCAGAGATCAGTCTTGCAGCAGTATTTTGAACAAGTTGAAGTTTGTTTAACAGGCCACCTGACAAACCACTCGGTAAACCAGAAGCATAATCAATTCTGTTGATCACCAGTGATTGAACAGCACACTTACATACATCATGAGTAAGATAAGGCCTTATTTTACGCAGCTGCCATAAGTGAAAGTTGACACTGCTGCACACCTGATTCACATGTTTGGACATTGATAAACTGTTATTAAAATAGGCCCCAAGGTTCCTGATATAGTCAGATCCAGGGACTGCAAACGTGCCAACTTGCAGTGAGATATTATGCAACCCATATTTATGCCTATGGTAAGTGGATGAGAAGATGATAAATTCCGTTTTATCATCATTGAGCTTCAAACTTCTTGTCAACATCCAGGTACGAATATCAGATATGCAACTGGAGACTTGAAGTTTGGCACGGTCACCATCTCCAGTGAAGGAGGGATCAAATGGTATATAAAGTTGTACATTATCAACAAATTGATGGTACATGACATTATGACTTTTAATGAGATCAGACAAAGGAGCAATGAAGATTGTAAATAAAATTGTTCCATCACGTGAAAGAAAAGAACATTCATAATAAACGTTATCAATTCCATCACGTGGAAGAACAGAACATTCATATGAAACGTTATCAGTTCCATCACGTGGAAGAATAGAACATTCATATTAAACTTGATTGATTCCATCATGTGGAAGAAAAGATTATTCATATGAAACGTTATCAGTTCCATTACGTGCAAGAAAATAAAATTCATATTAAACGTTATCAGTTCCATCACGTGGAAGAAAACAACATTCATAATAAACGTTATCAGTTTCATCACGTAAAGAAAAGAAGATTCATATAAAACGTTATCAGATCCATAACGTGCAAGAAAAGAACATTCATATGAAACGTTATCAGTTCCATCACTTGGACGAAAGGAACATTTATATGAAACGTTATCAGTTCCATCACGTGGAAGAAAAGAACATTCATATTAAGCGTTATCAGTTTCATCACGTTGAAGAAAAGAACAAGAAAAGAACATTCATATGAAACGTTATCAGTTCCATCACATGGAAGAAAAGAACATTCATATTAAGCGTTATCAGTTTCATCACGTGAAAGAAAAGAACGTTCATATCAAATGTTATCAGTTCCATCACGTGCAAGAAAAGAACATTCATCTGAAACGTTATCAGTTCCACCACGTGGAAGAAAAGAACGTTCATATTAAGCGTTATTAGTTCAATCACGTGGAAGAAAGCAACATTCATATGAAACGTTATCAGTTCCATCACGTGGAAGAATATAACATTCATATTGAATGTTATCAGTTCCATCACGTGGAAGAAAAGAACATTCATATTAAGCGTTATCAGTTTCATCACGTGAAAGAAAAGAACGTTCATATCAAATGTTATCAGTTCCATCACGTGCAAGAAAAGAACATTCATCTGAAACGTTATCAGTTCCACCACGTGAAAGAAAAGAACGTTCATATTAAGCGTTAGTAGTTCAATCACGTGAAAGAAAGCAACATTCATATGAAACGTTATCAGTTCCATCACGTGGAAGAATATAACATTCATATTGAATGTTATCAGTTCCATTACGTGGAAGAAAAGAACATTCATATTAAACGTTATTAGTTCCATCACGTGCAAGAAAAGAACATTCATATGAAACATTTTTAGTTCCATCACGTGGAAGAAAAGAACATTCATATAAAACGTTATCAGTTCCATCACGTGGAAGAAAAGAACATTGATATTAAACGTTATTAGTTCATCACGTGGAAAAAATGTGTAATCTGAGGCTCCAAAATATTACGCCCTCACATTTCGGTCTACGCTTCTTTAATTATATCTTCATTCTTGCTATATATAAGCAATGTTTTTATGGTAGGTATGTCCTAATATGAATGTATTTACGATGTTTAAACAGCCGTTTGGATTAAGGGTTTGTTGGAAAAAAGCCTAAATATTTTTGTAATTTGTCAAAATAACACTCCAGCAGAGCTAAGGTCAAAAGTTTAAGTAAAGAGCAAAAAAAGAGCAAATAGATCAAGCTTTCAGCATGTTTTCTATACCTTATTTTACTTTCATTTATTCAGTATTATTTTTAAGAGGTAGGGTCGTATCATGTGTGTACAGTTCCACATGTCCTTTTCGTCTTCTAACGATATAAACCTATTTTACCAATGAATTATCAATTAAAAACTGAGTTACATAGTCATAACTGGTATGTTTAAGTGTCTGTGTGTGGGTAGGGAGGAGGATGGGGAATAGTAGATATAAAAGCGTCTGTGTGTGGGTAGGGAGGAGGATGGGGAATAGTAGATATAAAAGTGTCTGTGTGTGGGTAGGGAGGAGGGTGGGGAATAGTAGATATAAAAGAAAGTCGAATGGATATACTATGTACAACAAAGTTTTGTTAGATTAAACCTACCTACACCCCCCCCCCCTCCTTCCCCTTCATTTCATTGCTTGTCTAGGTTTGTTTACTTTCTAGTAACCTAAATTCCTTTCATGAAAACACAAAAATTGTGGATGTCATTATTGACTTTTTCTTTTATTCTCAGGCAATGAAACATGTATTAATGGAACATATATCAACAAATTCTGGACCCGTGTAAACAAAAAGTACCCTATCTGCTCTGAAGGTGGACGGTATGAAGTATCAATGTGTTTATTTTTACAAATACCAACGGAATACAATCAAAGCGACACATTGTTGACAGGAAAATGGAACCCATGGGTGAATAACTATCGCCAGTGAGTAAACCTTTGTGAAAGTATCATTTTACGGTTTCTTGTGTGTTGTTATCATTTATGCTTTTAATTAACTTTCTTTAAAAAGCATTAAAATTGTTTAATAATATGAAGATCAGGGCGTTAACCTTCTGCAGTAGACTTATCACCAGTGTGACCAATATTTTGGACTACAAAAATACCAAACGATCGCTGAAAAAATGCCATCATCGTTGAAAAAATATAGACATAGTAAAAGTACCCTAAAGGCTCAAACATTTTTGGTCAGAATTTGCTTGACTACTTCAACGAATTTTGATAAACATATAAAAAGTATCAACAAAAGAAACTACATGTAATACATCACAGAATTTGTATAAAACATGCAACAGTGCAAACTGATGCGTGAGATTTTAAAACAATGAGACTGTGAATTGATCGACGTTTAACCGATTGTGATGATATGCATGACCAATATGGTGGCTTGCATAGACGGTGTTTAGCAAATGTTGCCTCTGCGCGTCCATATACCTTTAAAGATGAACTTGTTTGATCACTCAATTATTTCATGTACATTTGTATTATTATTCACAAGTTGAACAGGAAAGGCATTCCTTTCACTTTCGACAGCAATTCTGTACTTTCTTGAGAATAGAGAAGTGGGATCAATGACGGTCCACTGCCGGATTCTCTATATGCAGCTTGAATCCGGCCCAAGTATATATGGAAACTTGTTTTTCTCCAGATCAGATTGAACTATGTCAATTTTGTCAACAAATTTAATGTTGTACCGAAGATCTTCAATGTTGTACCAACATTTTTCAACTGTTCAATGTTGTGCCAAAATTCTACAATTTTCGACATTTTAACTGAAAGATATGTAAGATTTATTAAAGCAGACCCACATTTTAATCACAGTCCACACCAGGATAAATACTTTTTTTTTGTGCACATCATTCCACCCCTCCTTCCCCGTATCTTACTTTAACGTTAAAGGATCAGTTCAGGGGTCAAGCAAAAGAAACAAATTGGTGAAGAAAGTATTCAAAATTCCTATTCCGTTAAGGAGATATCTAAGATTAATTTGGTATTATCTAGTAGAAACTACGGTGTCACGAATGTGTTTTCGGGGGCTTGATATCTCTTTAAACTCTGTTAATTCTGGAATTCCCTAGCCATTACCATTAGAAATTCGTTATCGCTGTACACATTTTAAATGAAAATTAAAACCAATTTGTTCAATATTACGCCCAATCAAAATTAGATTTGCATCCATTCTATATATATACTATCTCTTTCTGTATTTATGAATCAAAGCACGTTTTTCTTTTCTTTTGGGGGAGGGAGTTATGTACCACGGGAAGAGTACAGAGAGGTGTTTCTCGGTTGATGTACCTAGGGGTGTGGAGGTGTACTGGACAGGTGTACGGGGGATGGAGAGGGGGGGGGGGTAGGGTTGAATTTCTGTTTACTATTATCATTAATTTCCAAGGGACTGACTAGAAAAGATTACATATTTCTGGTCCTTTATCTTCTTTCAGTTAGTTAACACATCACATGTTTATAGCTATTAAGTATATGTTCCATACTTATGTTGCATACATAATCTTTTTGAATATTCCATTGTGCCATGATTTATGTATATATATTATAAAGTGATATGAAGATAAAATAAATCAAATCAAACTCAGTCCACCTATATGCATTCATCTTATGTGAAGCTGCTTGGTCTGAACTGTTGTATATACGTATATCTGTTGTGGTAATTACGTAATTTAGTAGCATCGTAAAGTGTATCTCCGGTTAAACAAAGGCAAGGTTTGAGCGGAAAAGTCAAGTACATTGTAATCAGTATCAGGGTGCCAGACTAATTTCGTTTTACGAGGGGAGAGTACTGCTCCTGGGCGAGATAACCTCGAGGAGGTATTTATATATATGTTGCCCTGAGGTGTTCAATTGTGGAACCCAATTATACCAAGTGCGGTTTTAGCTTAATGACCAAGTAGAGAGGAAGAGGTGATCCTAGACCTGGTCCTAGATTAGAGGCCCACTTTATAAGCTGGCGTCTGCCTGTGACGTTTTCACAACGCTGCCGGGGAAGCATACAGGGGTCAAGTGGCCATACGATTGGTGTGACCATGTGACTAGATGCTGATGTCATCGACGTGTTCAACGACTAGTCTGTGGTGGCGTGAGAGACTGGGAAGGCGAGGTGAAGCTCAGGTTTGATAACGCTTTTAGAAGCACATCGCATATATATTGCACAACTGTTTGCAGGCATTCATTGTTAACGCCGTGCTCAATCTTCCCAAGCCTGCGTGGCGTCCCATGGGTGAAGAAAGAAGGATTAGGGCTTGATCCCGTTGTTTAAACTTTAAAGCAATCAAAGGCTGAAATCTGTTGCAAAGTATTATCTGTATTATGGCACGAAGTGAGTGCAGAACCTGATGTTATAACTTATAAGGAGGTGTCTGTTTTGAATTTATATATGTATTTCCAATGTTATTTGATTATGCAGGACTCTAAAGCCTAATTGGAGCCAAGTGTTGTTAGCTGTAGGTATTTTTTTGTATTTGACTGGGTTATTGGGGCATGCATGCTAGTAGTATAAATGAGTTGTGGTTTGCTGCACAACTTCGGTTATATTATTGTATGCGCCTATATTGCATGAAAGAAGAATATTCCTGTTTAATAAGCAGCACAAAGCATATCTTTCTCTCAAATTCCTGACATTTTCATCCACAGTCTCTGTCAAAGAATTGTAAACTCCGGTTCACAGCCACATATCTCACCTTATCATACAGATGTTGTTGGGCTTTTGTGACATACTGAAATTAAAGTGTTTTGAAATCACAGTTTTAGATTCCTTAAAAGCTTTATGTAGTCTCTCATATTTTGTTCTGCAATTTTGTAGCTCAAAAACATTGGATGTGTCAGAAAAGTAGTAAAACAGTATCTTCTAAGGCTGATTATAATTTCTATGTGAAGAAATTTCAAGGAAAAATAATTAAATTATCAAAAAGGTAAATATCTTTTTTTTTAAATACATTAGCAACTATTATGAATGTCAGGATGATGGCGCCAATGCGTTCGTTTGTCATCATTTGTTGCTCAACCCCTGACTTTACAAAGAACCACTTCGTAACATCTTCATCCTCTATCACTACACATTCAAAGCTCCGTACATTGCATTCACCATGCTAACTACCTTTCCTGATATTCCATATTTTCTCATAATTTGCTATTAGCTCTCTCTGTGTACGGGGTCGAAGTCGACAAAGTGAATTTACATTGTCGCGTTCCATTCGTTAGCTTGTTTGAGAATGTTCCGTACAATGAAGATTTGGTCCACAGTACTTTTATTCCTCCTAAATCCTGCGTGTTCCTTCCTCAGCACACTGTCTACTCCGTCTCCAATTCTGTCAGTCAGAATCCTTCCTAGAACTGTACTGAATACTGTCAGCAAGGTCACCATTTCCAGAGCATTCCCCTATGTCGCCTTTCTTGGGGATTTTGACATGAGTCCCTTTTTCTATTAATTAGGTATTCATTCCTAAATCCCAAGTTTGTAAAAAAGATCTTCAGCTTTCATATGTTCTGTCCAAGTCTGATTTTAGCATTTCAAGAGTAACAGTAACAGTTGTTGCGCATACCTGTAATTGATTTTCTTATCTTTATTCCAAGGTTCCTCAATGTTGATTGATTGATTGATTGTCATCATGTCAGTTCTGGTTCGCCCTGAAAAAAGAGGGTTACATGGCTGCTCTCTGTTAAGTACTTCTACGAAGCACTCTCCACCTGTCTATTCTTTCCTGCTTTCCTTGCACCGTTCTTGTCCTTGATAGTTGCTGACTTATGCATGCTCTGGTTTGTTATTTCTTTGACAATTTATCATAACTCGTGCTGCTTTCCATTATTAGCTGCTGTCTTTTTCTTTTCTGTTGTGTCTATAATACATCTCCTCTTATCCTCTTTTGCATTTCGTATAACTTCACATTCTTTCTTTCTGTACTTTACTAGCAATCTTGCTTTTATTCTTTCTGACTTTGTACTCTCTAGCTTTCTCTTTATATCTTTTCTCTCATCTTTTCATGTTTCGTTTCCTATCCATGCCTTACTTCTCCTCTTACTGTATCCTTGCACTTTTTCACCAGCTGACACATCATGCTCTGTAAAGTTGTATATTATCGTCCTCACTGATATGTTGTACTTCTTGATTCATCATCCTTCAATCTGCCAGCATTTCTACATCCAGTCTCGGTTTTATTGCCTTCATTGTTGTATGCATATTCAGCCGGAATCGTGTTATCGCAAGGTAATGATCACGTCATCAGCTCCTCTATGCACCTTTGTATCCATCACACTTGATCTCCAATTTCCTTTCACCATAAGATGATTAATCGGATTAGTAACTTTCCTGTCTGCTGACACCCATGTTGCCTTATAGGTTGTTTTGCGTTAGAAATTGTTTCCTGTTAATACCAGGCCATTTGACAAATACCACACAGCCTTCCTCCATTATCATTTCTAAGTCCTACTTCATTCCTTCCCACTCTTTCATAAGTAGTGTTGTCTGCACCTGCTGTTGCATTTAGGGCCCCCATAATAACTACAATAATGTCATTTCTGTTGCAACCGTCAGTTGTTTGTTGTAGTTCTTCATAAAATGCATCCTACTCATCTTCGTTTTTCTCATTGTGGTGGATATATATCTAAATAATGCTCAGCTTGCTGAACTTTAAGTACTTGCAGTTATGATCCTATTGTTGACTGTGGACCACTCTGTTAGTAACTTGCTGGCTTGACTGGTAATTTCATTCAATTTATGCCCACTCTTGTCAGCTGCAACTCTTCATTTCTTACCTATATATTAATGTAAGACCTGTCGCCAACATTTGCTTTCCTGCTCCAGTTCACCTGATTTCGCTTATACCTACACTTTGATAAAAAGGTTCTAGCTTGTCACGCATTTGGAACCTTCTCGGGTTCTTCTGGATTATTTCTAAGAATTATTTAAAAAAAAAATGTTGCCAACTTGGCAGGTATTTAGAACCCTCTCGTCTCTAGAACCTTTTTTTCTAAGAATGTAAGATATCCAACTCGTACTCATCCATCTACTTCCCAAATTGTGCTGCAGCTCCCGTCCTGCACATACTCCTCATATTCCAATGATTCCTTTTTAACTCGACATTTGGCTTCACCATAAAGTCTGTCGGCCGAGGGGCTCCCCGAAGGCTTTCACCCAACCTCGTTTTCTTGCCTTTTTCACTGATATCAATTATGGTATCTATCAGTCCAGAAGCATGCCTATTAATAGGAACATTTAAAACACGCGATGATATTGAAGTTACGCAACCCCCATATTGATCAGATGTTGCGATAAAATGTCATAGTTTCTAATCTATGTACTTGAAGTATTAAAATTCATTGTGTTGAAAAACATTTGAATCTTCAAAATGGCCGTTTCGCGCCTAAAAGCCTAGCTCTATTGTCTATTTGATCTAATATTTTGAAACGGCGTGGTGAACATATTAAATGGGAGTGGAAAAGTTGTAGCCATGACAGTAATAAAGGTATTTTCATAAGTTTAAAGTCTTCCCTAGCAAAGTTTTTTTTTTCCCAGACGTATTTCAAATTTGAAAAATGTAGCATTGCATTAGGCTTCAACGTTAGGATAGCAAACGATCATGGGAAATATCACAAGATGGCGGCTTCCATGTAGCAAAACCTTATGTTACCATTAATAGGCATGCTACCGGACTGTTTATAGATTCACCATAAAAGTCGTTTCTTTGCTGATGTCTGCCATTTGGCAGATGTTTGGTGTGTCTGTGGTTTCAGTAACAACACTTGTTTTGCAGGAGTGGGTTTTTGGCCCGCAGCCTAATCCCAATATGGAGGGCCAGGGTTTAAAAACTTGGTGTTTTCCATCGTCTAGCTAGATGTGTTGCCTTTAGGGTAGTGAGGTTCATCTATCCATGTGTATACATCTCTTAGATGTATACACATGGTTTACCCGGGGTTTTATTTTGGTTTTCCATCCACACTCAGAGCCCCTGTCCGTTACTCTAATAGCAAGGCGTGAGAAGGTAGGGGTATTCATTGCAGTAACGTATTAAATGCAATAACTCCTCAACGAAATAAGATATTAGTATGTTTTTTCACCACTTTGTTTCTTTAGTAGCCTTACATCGTACATATACAAATTCACAGGTCTATTCCCTTAAGGTTAAATAACTGCTATTTTCTGTTTCTCTCAGTCCTAATAACCCAGAAAACTGCAGGAAATTATATGAAGTAAGTTACAAATGTGTATTTCATTCTTTTTTGATAAAGATTTAAGCAGTTGCCAGTTTTAATAAACCAAACGTCTCACAACATCATGGCAACCAAAGGTGTAGGAAGCGCACGGGTGGTGGAACAGGAAGGGAAGAAAGCCCTTCAAAAAATTTCATCTTCTAGGATGCGAGGTAAAACTGCGGATAGGAAAAAGTGGTAAAATTGGGTAAAACGTTGGTAAAATTGAGAAAATCTTTGGTAAAAATGAAAGATATTTGTTATAATTGAAGGAACGTAATTTCGGTAAATTCTGCAATAGTCTGCTTGTATCTGCTCGTATAGGGTCTTACCACCTGCAGCTGGGAGATAACCCTTCCCACGCGCCTGAGTGAGTAGCACTGTGTTTTATGGCGGGCACGTTCATGCTATGGATACTCTATCCTGAAATGCTGTTTTGAAATCAATAATTTCTGACAATTTTTTAAATCAAGTATTCTCAACCTGGTACTTCACACCCTAAACCCAGTGTATTTTACAGTTCATTTGATTGTGGGCATGGCAAAGATTCATAAACTAATATTTAGTCAGATTTTGCTGCACCTTTTCAAAGAATTATAATAGAAATTTAAATAAACAAAAAGATTTACCAAAGAAAATACCAAAGATCGCGCTGTAATGCATCACAAAAATTGCATAAAATATGCAAATTGGTGCCTGAGATTTAAAAACCCTATAAAATCAAATGGTTAATGTGTAACCGATTTGTATCAATTGTTTTGCTTCTATGATGGTTTTTAATAGATGTCGCTATGCTGGGTTTTAATATATGTCGCTATGATGGGTTTTATAGATGTCGCTATGATGGTTTAATAGATGTCGCTATAATGGGTTTTAATAGATGTCGCTATGCTGGGTTTTAATATATGTCGCTATGATGGGTTTTATAGATGTCGCTATGATGGGTTTTATAGATGTCGCTATGATGGGTTTTATAGATGTCGCTATGATGGGTTTTATAGATGTCGCTATGATGGGTTTTATAGATGTCGCTATGATGGGTTGTATAGATATCGCTATGATGGGTTTTGATATATGTCGCATGATGGGTTTTATAGATGTCGCTATGTTGGGTTTTATATATGTCGCTATGATAGGTTTTATAGATGTCGCTATGGTGGGTTTTATAGATGTCGCTATGATAGGTTTTAATATATGTCGCTATGCTGGGTTTTAATATATGTCGCTATGTTGGGTTTTATATATGTCGCTAGATAGGTTTTATAGATGTCGCTATGATGAGTTTTATAGATGTCGCTATGATGGGTTTTATAGATGTCGCATGATGGGTTTTATAGATGTCGCTATGATGGGTTTTATATATGTCGCATGATGGGTTTTATAGATGTCGCTATGTTGGGTTTTATATATGTCGCTATGATAGGTTTTATATATGTCTCTATGATGGGTTTTATAGATGTCGCTATGATGGGTTTTAATATATGTTGCTATGATGGGTTTTAATATATGTCGCTATGATGGGTTTATATATGTCGCTATGATGGGTTTTAATATATGTTGCTATGATGGGTTTTATGGATGTCGCTATGATGGGTTTTATAGATGTCGCTATGATGGGTTTTATAGATGTCGCTATGATGGGTTTTATGGATGTCGCTATGATGGGGTTTTATAGATGTCGCTATGATGGGTTTTATAGATGTCGCTATGATGGGTTTTATAGATGTCGCTATGATGGGTTTTATAGATGTCGCTATGATGGGTTCTATAGATGTCGCTATGATGGGTTTTAATATATGTCGCTATGATGGGTTTTATAGATGTCGCTATGATGGGTTTTATATATGTCGCTATGATGGATTTTAATATATGTTGCTATGATGGGTTTTATAGATGTCGCTATGATGGGTTTTAATATATGTCGCTATGATGGGTTTTAATATATGTCGCTATGATGGGTTTTAATATATGTCGCTATGATGGGTTTTATAGATGTTGCTATGATGGGTTTTATAGATGTCGCTATGATGGGTTTTATAGATGTTGCTATGATGGGTTTTATAGATGTCGCTATGATGGGTTTTATAGATGTCGCTATGATGGGTTTTAATATATGTCGCTATGATGGGTTTTATATATGTCGCTATGATGGGTTTTAATATATGTTGCTATGATGGGTTTTATGGATGTCGCTATGATGGGTTTTATAGATGTCGCTATGATGGGTTTTATAGATGTCGCTATGATGGGTTTTATGGATGTCGCTATGATGGGTTTTATAGATGTCGCTATGATGGGTTTTATAGATGTCGCTATGATGGGTTTTATAGATGTCGCTATGATGGGTTTTATAGATGTCGCTATGATGGGTTTTAATATATGTTGCTATGATGGGTTTTATAGATGTCGCTATGATGGGTTTTAATATATGTCGCTATGATGGGTTTTAATATATGTCGCTATGATGGGTTTTAATATATGTTGCTATGATGGGTTTTATAGATGTCGCTATGATGGGTTCTATAGATGTTGCTATGATGGGTTTTAATATATGTCGCTATGATGGGTTTTATAGATGTCGCTATGATGGGTTTTATAGATGTCGCTATGATGGATTTTAATATATGTTGCTATGATGGGTTTTATAGATGTCGCTATGATGGGTTTTAATATATGTCGCTATGATGGGTTTTAATATATGTCGCTATGATGGGTTTTAATATATGTTGCTATGATGGGTTTTATAGATGTCGCTATGATGGGTTTTAATAGATGTCGCTATGATGGGTTTTGATATATGTCGCTATGATGGGTTTCATAGATGTCGCTATGATGGGTGCTAATATATGTTGCTACTGTTTTGCTTCTACACGTCCATATACTATTAAGAAATAAGAATTTAGAATACTTTCGTCGCTATTTTGTTCTTGTAATTCACTCGGTCATATTTAATAAATATACACGACTAATGAACTGCCGCCCCCCCCCCCTCCCCCCTCCCCATCTTGCAGCTACTAGCTTCATTATCTATTGTTTTCATTTCATAATATAAAACTTGCTGTATTTTCAGACCCGAAAGTCAATGCAGTATTTTTTTAACGCTGTGGACAATGCGGTGATCGATCACATGATTGGTAATTTGTTTTCTTCAGATTTTATTCGTCTAGCCTTTAAAATATGCCACCCTTACAAAATTGTCCAGATCTTGACCAGACACGAATACAAATCTGGACCGGATATAAATCTGAGATAAATATAATTCAGATCTGGATTTCAGGTAAATCTCTTGTCTAGCAGGATTAAGAATTGCACAAATATAAACTTGATAAGGGATTAAGGGACTAAAGTTGATCTGGGCCAGATAAAACTTGATTTGTATGTCAAAATGAAGCATATCGTCTGGTTTTATCAGGTCTAGCTGGTCTTGACCGCATAACACTTTATCTGCATATCAAGTGTATATGTATATCATTAAATCAAGTTTCTATTTGGCTAGATTTAACTAAGTCAACCCAATTACAATAATTAATTATAAGCCAGACTTGAATAGTGTGTATACGTGGGGTTAGCTGTTGGTCAAGAAATGTTCACATGACTAATCAAAGGTGCGGAATCGATTCGTGTTTTATAAACTGTTTGTTCAGTGGTTAAACTAGTTCATCTTATATGAAAGATGATATTGAAAGAAACACAAAAACGATTTTTTTTTAAATAACTGACTGACATGTTTTCAAAATTATCACCCACTTCCGTACTTTTACCACACGTCTGTTTTTCTTTCGTCATCTTTTATGATTAATAATGTTTTGGTTAAAACTTTCTTGATAATCTACTTTTATCACTGTTCCATTTCTCACATTGTTTTCGTATAATTGATAAAGTATTGGTTAAAGGTATATGTCAGGTATGCATTTTATATTTATCAGAAAGAACTTTAAATTATGTCAAACGCACCTATTGTTTCCCAATTATGGCAATTTGTAAGATTTTAGTGTATGTAAAAGTCGTGATGTATAAAAGACAGGACAGCTCAAAATCATTAATGTAATTTTTTGAATTTCTGCCCTAAATATTAGTCACTGGAAACCACCAGATTGTCATCTTCTGCAGAAAATTGATTGGGAAATGATGGATATTCATGACCTTTATGTCATATTTAACCTCTCCCAATCAAATAACATTGGTGAAGGATTGAAGAACATTACAACACAAAAAACAACAAAGTTACCATAAGGAAATATATTGGTTTTCCAGTGTCGATGTCAGAATATTTCAATCAAATTTGCATAATATATTATAAATATTACCTTAAAATTAAATATGGTCAATTTCTAAACTATTTAGATGAAATGTTTTGCTATTTTCATGTTTAGTGCATATTATCTTCCAATTAAGATCAAGTTCTTACTACCTGTCCGTAGTTAGTTAAAACTAACTTGATAATCTACTTAATTTTTTTGTTTTCTAGTTAACTACGATCGCCACACTGTCTACCAGCTAGCATGGCTGGGTGCTGAAGCATTCATAGTATTACTCGACAACGGAAAGGGATTTTCAAATCCTTTTCATGACAATTCGTCACATCTTTTAGCACCTATAAGTGACTGTTGCCGGTAAGTAAACAGTAACAGGTCTGAAAAATCCTAGTATGTCTGTAAATTCAATATATAACAACTAATGAAGTAAGTTTACTATGAGTTTCTAAGACTATTATTTTTCATTATTTTTGATTTGGACTAAAATTTCACTTTTTAATCCAAAAATTTAACAAGAATATTTTCAGTTAAAATTATTCAAACCAAATTTATAAAAACATCAAAAAGTCTAAAAATGTCTGTGTTATTTTAATAACGGAATAAAGTTAAATTACAAGAAACACATTTTTCCAAAGTTGTAACCAGTTCGGCCTACGCCCAGAACGGGAGATCTCCTAATTGGGAGATCAATATCATTATAACCCACAATGCATCTTCCCAAATTCATATCTCTTTAAAGAAATACATAACGGTAAAATAGGTTCAAGCGAAAGGTGGGGAAAATGTATGCGAAATATTATAATTGTATTGGTGCAACAGAACGATGAAATAATTTTCTCAATTCATCAGCGCAAATGCGACTTTCACCAAGGCATTTTAAAGTAAACTTTTTGAAAAGTAGGTTTTAACATTTTAGTCACCAGCAAAAGCTCAATTTATACAGAAATATTTATTTCAATATCATTTGCAAAATATGCAACTTTATAATTACAGAATTTAAAAAGCAAAACATTTTAACGGCTGAACTTATTAGCAACAGTATGAACTATGCTCACTGCCCATGTCTCGATCTCCCAATCAGAAGATTTCCCAATCAGAAGATCTCCCAATCAAAAGATCTCCCAATCAGAAGATCTTCCAATCGGGAGCATGGACCGGACTGCCAGTGTTAACGTTGTACTAAGATTGTATCACACGTCTATAGTACCACCTAGTGTGCCGAAGTCCCGATATCGACATATGTCAATTTCAACCGACATATTTTAATTTCGAGTAATTTAATGTTCAAAACTGGTCATCTCACTCTGAAATCGTCATATCAATCAAAAATCAAATATTTTATTTCAAATATTGTCGATATATTCTACATAATCTGACGATTTCAAGCATTCGTACTGCATAAAACCGTCATATGGGTCTATGTTCAATATAATCATACATATACTAATATAGGTCAGTATGTTTAATTTCTGAGTGGTATGAGGACTTTAGCCTATGAGAATGCTAGAAATCGTCATGTCATGTGATTTGATTGATCATGTCAGCATGTTCAATTTCTAATTTATAGATATGAAATAGCGCCCATACCTCCAGCACATTAAACAAATCTTATCAAGATACAATTCGTGCATCAGTATATATATATGTATATATATATATATATATATATATATATATATATATATATATATATATATATATATATATATATATATATATATATATATATATATATATATATATATATATATATATATATATATATATATATATATATATATATATATATATATATATATATAGATATATATATATATAGATATATATATATATATATAATATATATATATATATATATATATATATATATATATATATATATATATATATATATATATATATACATATATATATATATATATATATATATATATATATATATATATATATATATATATATATATATATATATATATGCATCAGTATATATATATATATGTATATATATATATATATATATATATATATATATATATATATATATATATATATATATATATATACATATACATATATATATGTATATATATATATATATTTTTATATATATAATATATATATATATATATATATATATATATATATATATATATATATATATATATATATATATATATATATATATATATATATATATATATATATATATATATATATATATATATATATATATATACATATATATATGTATATGTATATATATATATATATATTTATATATATATATATATATATATATATATATATATATATATATATATATATATATATATATATATATATATATATATATATATATATATATATATATATATATATATATATATATATATATATATATATATATACATATATATATGTATATTATATATATATATATATATATATATATATATACATATAGATATATATATATATATACATATATATATATATATATATATATATATATATATATATATATATATATATATATATATATATATATATATATATATATATATATATATATATATATATATATATATATATATATATATATATATATATATATATATATATATATATATATATATATATATATATATATATATATATATATATATATATATATATATATATATATATATATATATATATATATATATATATATATATATATATATATCGTGTGCACAATTGAAGTCCCAAGAGGTCTCAATCTGCCATGATTTTGTTTTGGTACGAATACTATTTGCACGAATACTGTGGGCATAATATACAATTGTGCACTAGTTCCTGTATTAACCCGATCGTGCACGCGACACTATTTATTGTTTTCCAAAAGTATAATACAATTAGTCTATTGAATATTCAAATTCAAGGACAACGAAAGGATATGTGTTGCATCTCCATGGTTGCATTGTGTGGCGCGTAGAACCGCAATCACAGAGGATTGATGCTATGTCATTACCCCACAAAAGGCGAGGAACTGTAAAGTGGAATATCAATTGCGGGCGGAACGTTGGCATGATGACAATTTTAGTCCTATTCTATCTATTGGAAATCGAACCTCTGTTTGATTTGAGAATAATACGACGATTTTAGAGTGATATGACGAGTTCCGAGATGATAAAATTACTCAAAATCGATATAGGTCGGATTAAATCAACATATATGTCTGCTTAAAGAGACTTATGTCGATTTCAGGGCTTAAGGCACACTATATGCAGCATATACGTCGCAACATTATTATTGATGTTCTACTACGAATCATGGTATTGTTTTTACTATTATTATTGCATATTATACAAATGTTTATTATTATCAATTTGTGTTGCCTCCTTGGGCAAACTCGGCGGTTTGGCATGTTATTAAGTTACAATTGAATAATGATTAAGCTTTTGCTGCATTTGACGGATTATCAGATTATTAGCATACAGTTATATAATCTATTTATCTTAGGTTTTCTGTGACTTTTTGCTATCAAAGAATACTAAAAATGTTTTGGCTCAAACTCTGTTCTTTTTCTTTAGCATCTGCAACGCTACGTATCAAAGACTATTACAGCTATCAAGACCTCAGACGAGTCTTGGTAACCTTATGAGAGAGTCGCTTGCTGACGATCCTATTGCACCAGTTCTTATTAACGAATACTACGTAGCATTAAATCGACGGCTGAAACAAACTATTGGCATTATCAATACATGCATTAAACGTTTTGGACAGCCATTTGTCTTAGAAAACAATCCATGTCACGGCAGGGTACTTCCGCCTCCATTACCGTCCTCATTTTCAAAACATTTCAGACGAAGACTTAGGTAATGCAAGATGAAAGGAGGTTCTGGTACATCTCAGCGTAATGATTGTGTTTTGGCAATTATTCCACCTTGACGATCAGTGGCTGAACTGAACTATCAGGTCATAGATGTATACCAAACAAAAACTTTATCAGATTACAAAGGGTATGTGATTACCAGAGATATATATGGGAAAGGGACCATGGTCAAA
Organism: Chiridota heheva; assembly: GCA_020152595.1. Lineage (NCBI taxonomy): Eukaryota > Metazoa > Echinodermata > Holothuroidea > Apodida > Chiridotidae > Chiridota > Chiridota heheva. Next base: position 277,521 of record JAIGNY010002343.1, read on the forward strand.
ATTTTCATCTTTTGCCAGAATATATTGAGAAACGAAAAAGCAAGATGGTCATTCATGAAGTTGCCGACCTTATTGCCTCTGCCGAGTATATTTTTTTTATTGATAAACTGTTTTGCCACCTGAACGGTTGACACGTCTTGATGCATGGACAATGGCTGCCGCAGCTACTTTACCTTCTTCGGGATAACACCCTTCCTCAAAAGGTGTAAAACAGTTGCATCTGTCTTTTTAAGGTGGTATATTATTTTTTCGTGGTCGACAGGATCAAGACTGACGCGTTCGCTCTGTAGTTCCGATGAGTGATATGTTTCGACTCACGATGAGTCTTCTTAAAAGATTGAATGACGCAATTTAGATAAAACTGCTAAACTGGTTTTCGTAACTTTGATGTACCACCTATCCAACTATATAACAATTAATTTGATTGAATGCTTCGCTGGGTCGTAAATACTCCTCCAAAAGACGTATTAGTACTTAGAGGGGCCAGCTATCACATGATACTTAATTTGCATATATATATATATATATATATAATGCCATCTTCTGATTTGCCAGGGCCTGTATAGGCTCCCTCGAATTTTATCACACGACGGTTTATATACGACCATCTCCCTATTTTTCATTGGTCAGTCGGTTGGTGGGGTAAATATTCCATCGAGGTCCCCCTCCTAGGGTTTGTACACATAACACTCGACGAACGAGTATGGACGTTACAAACAATGTCACACAACAGAATACATTCACAAACATTCACAAATTATAAAAATGTCAACAAATGATTTTCTCTTTCTTATACCTGTGGTGGCTCTTAAAAGAGCCTTTGGATTCTATATTTTCTGCCTCATGCGTTCATCGGGCAGAACGGGCATTCACAAAGGCTTTCCTGAGTCTGCGTTCCAACTCTTCTGGCAACCTCTACGACCTCCATCTTTGCCTTTGCTTTCTAAACCGCAAAAGTGGTACCTTCATACCATGTTGCGCCTACAGGTGCATTTCTTCTTTTTCTTTCTTTTCTTTTCTACTTTCTCTTCTTTCTTTTTCTTTTCTTCCTCTTTCTTGTCTTCTGTCTCAGGTCACATCTCTATCCACTCGTCGGCAATCAGTCAGTCCTCTTCTGTTGTCTCTAGCACCTTCCCTACTTGCCGTTGCTGAGGATTAGCTCCTCCTTCTCTTCTACTGCCTTAATATCTTGACCTTTGACATTGAATGGCGGCTGCTTCTCTCCAGTTTGTTCTCCTCCTTCCTCTTCTCCTTCTCCTTTCCCTCCTACTCCTCCTCCTCCTTCTTCTCCTTTTTCTCCTTCTTTTACCTCCTCCTCCTCCTCCTCCTCCACTTCCTCCTCTTCTTCCTTTCCTCTCTCCTCCTCCTCCTCCTCCTCCTCCTCCTCCTCCTCCTCCTCCTCCTCCCCCCTCCTCCTCCTTCTCCTCTTCCTCCTCCTCCTCCTCCTCCTCCTCCTCCTCCTCCTCCTCCTCCTCCTCCTCCTCCTCCTCCTCCTCCTCCTCCTCCTCCTCCTCCTCCTCCTCCTCCTCCTCCTCCTCCTCCTCCTCCGCCGCCTCCTCCTCATTCGTCCATTTGCAGCATTCATCTTCAAACATCCATTATAATCGACCGACCATCGACCAGCAACGACCGTCAACTTTAAAATTCGTAAAAGCGATAACGGAGGTAGCACACAATTTGTTCAAAGCCCAATTAAAACTAGCCACGAGGGTCAACGTCTTGATCGAAACAGTCGAAGAAAGGAAAGGCGAAGTGGAAAAGATCCGACGCCCGTTGATTACAGATCCGCTCCTAAAAGACATTTTTAAAGAGCTGGAAAAAAGGATAAGGGAAACGCTTAACTGATGGATTGTCTGTGGGACTTGATTCTGGTCAAAAGAGAGCATAAAAAGACTTAAATTTATCTTTGGACATTGAGTAACACACATCATGGCTCAATACATGTCACTGAGATTCACCACGGATAATTTTCCCTATCGGGTTTAGAAGGAGATTGCTAACAAGGAAAGAAGAACCCATTAGAGCTTACTACCGGTTCGGTTTGGCACGCAAGTTTGACAACAAGAGTACGAAAGACATATGCCGTAAGAACACCACCGAGGTACCAGAGTCAAAGACCAGACTACCTTTTCAACTTTGCCAGCAGAGACAGCAGCTGGGAGCAGTATTTCAACGCTTTGTCAACCACTACAAGGTAAAAGTCCAAAAGAGGAAAACATGGATTTCTAAAGCACCTTATAAAAAGTAACCACCTCGTATCGAGCCCGCTTGGAGATTTAAGAAATTCTGAGAAGGTACAAGTGTAAAAGTGCCGGCCAACATCAGTGGACTACAAGAGGAGGACAATAGATCGAATCAACCGATAAAGAACCCAAAGGCTCTTTTAAGAGCCACCAACTATTTAAGAAAGAGAAAATTCATTTTTGACATTCTTATCATTTGTTAATGTTTGCGAATGTGTTTTATTGTGTGACATTGTTTGTGACGTCCATACTTGTTCGTTGAGTGTTATGTGTACAGAGGTACCTCGATAAAACATTTCCACCACCAACCGACCGACCAATGAAAAGTAGGGAGACAATCGTTTATCAAGCAATATCACTCTAAATAGGGGTGAGACGGTCGTGTGATAAAATTCGAAGAGCTTTACAGGATTCTGATTAGTCGGGGCTCCGCATAGGCCCCTCTCACTACTTCGTATTGGTGTTTGGGCTTATCTTAAGAATTAGTTTGTTTTTGATGACGTCATCCGCATTGTAACAACAGACCAAATATTGATTTATGATATTCTTCGAATATTTTGATGCCTGCGACGAATTGATGAATTGAGCTTTAATGATAATCTTATTAATATATCAGGAAGATCATCATACATAAATATTTTAAAAGAAGTACTTATAATATTGACAATTTTGTCACTCAATGATAGACATTACTATCATTTTCAGAATTTTTCGCGTATCCAGCGGAACCGTCAATTCTGAAAATAGGCTTTGACAAATTGCTGGGTAATGTGTAAAAATTACAAGATCCGATTCACTCTCACTTAACCCTTACTCTACCACGCGGCGATATTATCGCCGTTTTAGGTGCCCCGTCTTTGGCCCCGCCTCCCAAACGCATTTTCAAAACAGTGCTGGTAGAGTAAGGGTTAATCAACCCGCGACATATGCGCCAACCCGAAAATACAGGCAGCATGATCCCGGTGGGCGGCCCAGCGGGTCCCTAAAGCGAAAGGGGCCCGACTTTTCTGCCTGGAAGACAGAGAACCCTTCAATAATCACGCCTTGATTAACCCTTACTCTACCACGCGGCGATATTATCGCCGTTTTGGGTGCCCCGTCTTTGGCCCCGCCTCCCGAGCGCATTTTCAAAACAGTGCTGGTAGAGTAAGGGTTAATCAACCCGCGACATATGCGCCAACCCGAAAATACAGGCAGCATGATCCCGGTGGGCGGCCCAGCGGGTGCCGAAAGCGAAAAGGGCCCGACTTTTCTGCCTGGAAGACAGACGACCCTTCAATAATCACGCCTTGATTAATATATATTAACTGTTATTGACTCTTATGTATTTATCATGACTATTTATGTACGAAACGGACATATTTTTTCACATTGTCATAACCAAAGAGAAGCTCTTTAGTTAAAACACTGCATACAATACAAATATTGACCATGATTTCTTATTTCAAACTTATTCTTCTAAGTTAGAATGTGTCCCTATAAAGAGCATATAGCTTACACAGAACGTGTCCTTTAATAGCTGGAAATTGATGGCTAGTATTACCTAATAGCCTTCTGCTTTCTGTTTGCACCTGCTTTCCTGCAGTGGTGTGAATGAAATATGATTTACGACCAAGGCAATACAATGGTTCTGATGCCCTGCCTTTAATTTGTTAATTATCTGAATATTCAGCATAATTGTTGAATAGAATATATAGAGGGTCACAAAGTTGAACTGAGTTGGAAAAGGGGGTAAATGGGAAAAATTCGATTTCTCAGCAACGAAACAAAGGTCGTTTAAAAGGTAATATTCAAGTTAACTTTACATTCTACACCTACTGACAACTTTACAGCATACATGAGATAGCATATACTATCCCCTTAAACAGAATGTAACTCGGAGTAACTTTTCTAAATTGATTTTTAAGTCCAAACATATACTTCTCGTTTTTAAATAAAACATCCCAAATTTACTTGTACGGCAAAGGATTGTTTTGTGTGTTACACTTTTTGATATGCTTTAGTTTGCACACGAGATTTGAGATCACATTTTTGGAATTTACATGACATTTGAGAACGAATTCTTCAAAAACAGAGGATTTTTAAAAGAAAAACACTTGGAAGATTATTAGCTATCATTTCATCTGCTCAAGGATTTAACCTCATATTTCCATTAGCTAAATCCATCCGAGCCATTAGGTTCTTAAAGCCATTGCTTATCCCCGGTGTCCATACCGCAAGCCCATTTTACAGCTGAGGGAACTGAATCAAGTGAAGTGCGTTGCTCAAGGACAGAGTGCAGCGCTCACGACGGGAATCAAACCCGGTACCTTTCGCGCATACGAGCATAACACCCATAATTCTGTTAGCATTAGGCTGATTCCTATCAAAGAAACAGATTTTTCCTAAAATAAGCTCAATTTTACTGAGAAAGTAAGCTCCTCCCAAGAAACTCTTCCATTGATTCGGAATATTGAGTCGGCAGAATAGAACAAAGAGTATTTAAGTGAGCGAGATAGACTCATTTGCTCACTGACAGCCAACAAGATGAGTTACTTATGCACTTTATTGTGAAAACACGTTTAAGCGTCGTTATAATCTTCAACTTCATACAGGTATCGGATCGTACATGGAGGGCCCTTCCAACGTGGTAATATCTCTTGTGTGGAAATTTTTGGACAAAAGTAAATGTGAGGAGAATACAACAGTGACACGCATTCAGATACAACCACCAATGACCGGAAGCCCGATATTTCTACCAGCGAGACAGGGTTACTGATGACGGGGAGGTAGACAGTAGGGGGGACCATTCAGACAGAATAACATGATAGCATAACAGATAAGGAAGTAGATCTCTGGAAGCACCGAAGCACAATAATTTATATTAATTACGTTTCTAATTATCAAAATGAGCAAGTTTGAACAATTTTTAATGTGGCTGTTACATGTAGCTATTTTCATGGTTTTTAGTATATTTTAAATCATTGTACATATACTTTGAAATTCTGCAAGTATACCTTCACAACACCACCCAAACTTGTACCATGCATTAATCACTTAATCAAAACTGAAATTACACTCAGCCTGGGCGGATACTGATTAGAGATGAAGAGAAGGGGGAGGTATAGCCCCCTGAGATTTTTCCGATGATATTTTTTTACCATAAGCTAATGCATTTCTTCAGTTGCGGTTTATGAAATATTATGGCAACGGGATAAGCTCATAAAATATTCAAATTCTTCGTATCTTGACAACAAATTGCTTAATTAGCTCAAGTATAGTCAAGACAGACGTTTATGATAATCTCATGCTCCTTTTTAGCCTGAACTAAGAATCACAACAAACTTGAGGAACAGTAACCTCGTTGATATGTTTATCATCTAACGGCGATATTTTGCCTCAAGGAAACTACAAAAAGTCAGGTACCTGCGAGAAGAGTGTTGAAAAAGGTTTCTTTTGGCGTTAATTCATCTCGTGTATAATAAGAAGAGATGCAGAAATATTAGAAAATTGAAAAGAAATATCCTAATACGAGGTAAAAATTATTGGAGTTCAAACTGCAAATGTCGCATATTAAATACGGACATTATTAAGTGTTACTTTAAACTTTAAAATGATTTGGTTATAATATCTGTTTTCAATTTTTTTTTCATGATTGATTGAAATCACCTTTTCTAGTTTTGTATACAATTATTTAATAATGAAAATGCTTAATACGTTTGTGCACTGTAAAATGAGTTGGGCAAAATTAACCAGCAAAGGGTTCAAATTTGTTCAACTTTTGGGCCAAATATCAACAACTTATTCCGTTGGGCAAATAATGGCCAACGCCAGTTGGGCACTCACTTTCGTAAAGAAATGGGCAAACGTAAGTGACGGTCTGTTTGTAAAACGCTCTTACCCATGTTACGGACCAATACTATAAAAGTATCTGAAAAGTACAAAAGAGAAAAACAAGATGAGTGGCTTTGAAATTTAAACTGAATCTGTTACAAATTTAAGTTCGAAGCTTCTTATTTGCAAATATTAAAAAAAAAAAAAAAGAGAATATTTTACTGTTTAACTTAAATAAATAGCCTAACCTGGGTGAACAGGTGAAGAAGATGACTTAGGATGGGATACTAGTAGCTCCTTAATGCAAATTGTATCTACTGAATGTTCACTTTAAATTATAATATTTCGGTAGACAATTTGATAAACGAGGAGACATCTGATTAGTTTAATCTTTAAGCGGAAGTCAAGATATGTATAATTGATATAATGATAATCCACAATGAAGGCAGTTAACGGCACGTTAATCACTGATTCTCGAAACAATTGTAAATGTATAAATCCTCGAAAAATATTTGGAAGACAGTTATACATATGGCTATACACAATTCATGGCAAATTCTTGAAACTTCGCCTTCAATGATGACACTCAACAATGACAATGATGACATTTGATTCAGAACCATATAACCTACAAAAAAAGGTTCACACACAGTAAACAGAGATTGAGATACATCAGAATATATTTCAAGCTGATTCATAGCATTTAGCACTGGTAGAATTCTCTTCCCAGACGCTTGGCCAGATTGGGAGGGTGAACGACGTTACCTCTTTGCAGGTGGTGGTGCATCAGTTGTTTCAGTTGTTACGTCTGAAAAATAACCAAATAGGTACAGTTGCTTCGTAATGCTCAACTATACATATGGCTAGCTCATCTATACATCAGGCTAACTCATCTATACATAGGGCTAGCTCAACTATACATATGGCAAGCTCATCTATACATATGGCTAACTCATTTATACATATGGCTAGCTCACCTATACATAAGGCGAGCTCATCTATACATATGGCTAAATCATCTATACATATGGATAGGTTATCTATACATATAACTAGCTCATCTATATATATATGGCTAGCTTAGCTATACATATGGCTAGCCCAACTATACATATAGTTAGCTCATCTATACATCTGGCAAGCTCAACTATACATATGGCTAGCTCATCTATACATATGGCTAACCCATCTATACATATGGTTAGCTCATCTATACATATGGCTAGCTCAACTATACATATGACTAACTCATATATACACATGGCTAGCTCATCTACACATATGGCTAGCTCAACTATACATAAGGCTAGCCCAACTATACATATGGCTAGCTCAACTATACATATGGCTAGCTCAACTATACATATGGCTGACTCATCTATACATATGGCTAACTCATATATACATATGGCTAGCTCATCTATACATATGGCTACCTCAAGAATACATATGGCTAGCTCATTTATACATATGACTAGCTCATTTATACATATTGTTAGCTAATCTATACATATGACTAGCTCATCTATACATATTGCTAGCTCATCTATACATATGGCTAGCTCAACTATACATATGGCTAGCTTATCTATACATAAGGCTAACTCATCTATATATATGGCTAGCTCATCTATACATATGGCTAGCTCATCTATACATATGGCTAGTTCAAGTATACATATAACTTATTCATCTATACATATGGCTAACTCATATATACATATTGCTAGCTCACCTATACATATGGATAGCTCATTTATACATATGGCTAGCTCATCTATACATATGGCTAGCTCATCTATACATATGGCTAGTTCAAGTATACATATAACTTATTCATCTATACATATGGCTAACTCATATATACATATTGCTAGCTCACCTATACATATGGATAGCTCATTTATACATATGGCTAGCTCATCTATACATATGGCTAGCTCATATATACATATCGTTAGCTCAACAATACATATGGCTGACTCATCCATACATATGCTTAGCTCATCTATATATATATATATGGCTAACTCATCTTTACATATGGTTAGCTCATCTATACATATGGCTAGCTCATCTATACATATCGTTAGCTCAACAATACATATGGCTGACTCATCTATACATATGCTTATCTCATATATATATATATATATATATATATATATATATATATATATATATATATATATATATATATATATATATATATATATATATATATATATATATATATATATATGGCTAACTCATCTTTACATATGGTTAGCTCATCTATACATATGGCTAGGTTAAACATATATATGGTTAGCTCATATATACATATGGCTAGCTCATCTATACATATGGCTAGCTCATTTATACATATGGCTAACTCATATATACATATGGCTAGCTCATCTATACATATGGCTACCTCAAGTATACATATGGCTAGCTCATTTATACATATGACTAGCTCATTTATACATATTGTTAGCTAATCAATACATATGACTAGCTCATCTATACATATTGCTAGCTCATCTATACATATGGCTAGCTCAACTATACATATGGCTAGCTTATCTATACATAAGGCTAACTCATCTATATATATGGCTAGCTCATTTATACATATGGCTAGCTCATCTATACATATGACTAGTTCAAGTATACATATAACTTATTCATCTATACATATGGCTAACTCATATATACATATTGCTAGCTCACCTATACATATGGATAGCTCATTTATACATATGGCTAGCTCATCTATACATATGGCTAGCTCATCTATACATATGGCTAGTTCAAGTATACATATAACTTATTCATCTATACATATGGCTAACTCATATATACATATTGCTAGCTCACCTATACATATGGCTAGCTCATTTATACATATGGCTAGCTCATCTATACATATGGCTAGCTCATCTATACATATCGTTAGCTCAACAATACATATGGCTGACTCATCCATACATATGCTTAGCTCATCTATATATATATATATGGCTAACTCATCTTTACATATGGTTAGCTCATCTATACATATGGCTAGCTCATCTATACATATCGTTAGCTCAACAATACATATGGCTGACTCATCTATACATATGCTTATCTCTCATCTATATATATATATATATATATATATATATATATATATATATATATATATATATATATATATATATATATATATATATATATATATATATATATATATATATATATATATATATGGCTAACTCATCTTTACATATGGTTAGCTCATCTATACATATGGCTAGGTTAAACATATATATGGTTAGCTCATATATACATATGGCTAGCTCATCTATACATATGGCTAGCTCATTTATACATATGGCTAACTCATATATACATATGGCTAGCTCATCTATACATATGGCTACCTCAAGTATACATATGGCTAGCTCATTTATACATATGGCTAGCTCATCTATACATATCGTTAGCTCAACAATACATATGGCTGACTCATCTATACATATGCTTAGCTCATCTATACATATGGCTAGCTTAAACATACATATGGTTAGCTTATCTATACATATGGCTCACCCATTTATACATATGGCTAGCTCATCTATACATATGACTAGTTCAATTATACATATGACTAACTCATATAAACACATGGCTAGCTCATCTATACATATGGCTAGCTCAACTATACATAAGGCTAGCCCAACTATACATATGGCTAGCTCAACTATACATATGGCTAGCTCAACTATACATATGGCTAGCTCAAAAGATACATATGGCTAGCTCATATATACATATGGCTAGCTCATCTATACATATAGCTAGCTCATCTATACATATAGCTAACTCATCTATACATATGGGTAGCTCATCTATACATATGGCTAGCTCATACATACCTATGGCTAGCTCAAGTAT
>JAIGNY010002343.1:295000-300000 GCA_020152595.1 Chiridota heheva
AATGACGTTGAATGATAACATATTCATTCTTCTTGCCATCAATCATGTTCATTCTCACTTACAACCTCGTCTTCCCTGTACTGTTCTTGTTAACATACTCCCGAGTCTCTGACTCTCTAAACTTCTTGTATTCGTCGCAACCTCATTCATCCCAGGCATCAAATTTGCCTCTAAACGCCCCAGGAACTGGTTACCATGTTTTTTTTGGCTCTAGTGATTATTCAAATCACTCAATTGCAACTTATCTTTGTATCGATGGGCAATTACATTCGTACAAATCAAGCTGGAAATTGACAAAATTCAACTCACGCAGGAGAAAATTACTCCTTTTACTCCTTACCCTTTCTGGTGATATTGAAAGCAATCCTGGACCTTCCCCAAAATATCCTTGCAAACAATGCAACAAATCTGTTAAAAATAACCAGAAAGGTATTTGTTGTGATGATTATGACTCGTGGGTTTATAGTAAGTGTGCAGGCATTAGTAATGCAGCTTACAATACTCTTGCATCATCATCTAATGATTGGTTTTGTTTGGAATGTTTGGCACCTTGTGGCCTGTGTGGACTCCAGTGTAGGAGATCCAAAAAAGCAGTACAGTGTGACAATTGTGATCTATGGATCCACACTAAGTGCTGTAGCATTAACGACTCAAAATACAGCGATCTCATGCATTCTAGCTGTACCTGGGTGTGTGACACTTGTGACTTCATGAACTTCTCTGATTCTTTCTTCTCAACTAACAATTCCATCAACTGTACTAACTCTTAGAGCCACTTCAAAATTATTCTTCTGGCCTTGACTCGGGATCCAACCACCATCCCGATGTCAAATTGTAAACAAATCCCAAAAGGGAAAAAAGTAAGGTTCTAAAACTTCTTGTTATCAACTTTCAGAGTGTTCGAAACAAGACGGCCTCCGTGGAAAGTCTTATTAAAGAAAAAGACCCAGATGTCATTATTGGCACTGAAACCTGGCTTAATTCCGAAATTACCGACGCTGAAATTTTCCCGGACAACTATACAGTCGTTTGCAAAGATAGAAATTCAAATACTTATGGTGGTGTACTACAGGCAATACAAAATGACGTGGTTTTCACTGAGCTCACTAAATTAGACTCTGACTGTGAAATTATCTGGACCAAATTCCAATTTCCTAAGAAAAAGAGCATGTATATAGGAACATTTTACAGACCCAGTCACAATGATCTCACTAGCCTACTTGAGTTGAAAAAATCCCTCCAAAAGCTTGGTAAAAATGCTGACAAAAACAATAATATTCTTGCTGGTGATTTCAACCAATCTAATATTGACTGGAGTCAAAACATTATTTCAGGAACTAACGCTTTCTCCGAAGCAGCCAAAATTCTTCTTGAAGTGACCAATTCATTCAATCTCACTCAAATGGTGCAGTCACCCACCAGAGATAACAACATCCTTGATCTTGTTTTTACTAACAATTCACCAGCTGTTACCTCAGCTAATGTCATTCCCGGTATAAGTGACCATGATATTGTTGAATTGACCCTAATTATCTCCCCTCCTCGTAAAAAGTTACCTAAACGTAAAATCTATTTAAAGAAAAAAGCTAACATAAAACGAATCAAAGAAGACCTGACCAAATATAAACTGCAATATTATACTCAATTCAATAACTCCATTGATGTTGATGAAAAATGGAATTTCTTTGAACAAGAAATTAAACTGATTATTGATAAAAACACGCCTCACTAATTCACCTCAACTAAACTAAATCTGCCCTGGTTTACCCGTATCCAACGCTGTCTCTGCAGGAAAAAACATAAACTGTTTAAAAAAGCTAAGACTAATTAACAAGCCAATGACTGGACTACCTATAAAAGCTTTAGAAAGGCTGTCCATAAAAACCTCAAAGAAGCTAGAAACACCTTCATCTGTAATAAACTTAAAAACTCACTTAACGAAAACCCAAAGGCATTCTGGTCCTATATCAAAAGATTAAGAAGTAACTCTGTAGGTGTGTTTGATCTACTAAATAACGGTAAACTCTGCAGTGACAGTAAAACTAAAGCTAACATTATAAATGACCAGAAGAAAAGAAGAAAACACCTCCCAAATCCCTGTAACTAAACCACTTACCAACAGCAAAATAAACCAACTTATAATTACCCCAGAAGGTGTCAAAAAGCAACTGCATAACCTAGACCCCAACAAAGCCTCAGGTCCTGACCAAATACCACCATGGTTTCTAAAAGCACACGCTGATGACCTCTATGAAATTCTAACTGATCTCTTTCAAACCTCTGTCGATAATGGTACTATCCCTTACAAGTGGAAAGAAGCAAACATATGTAGCGTTTTTAAAAAAGGTGATAAACAAAACCCAGCTAATTATAGACCTATTTCCCTCACCTGCGTTTGTAGTAAAATCCTTGAGCATATAATCAACTCACATGTGATGAAATTCCTTGATGAGCATAATATCTTAACTGATTTACAACATGGCTTCCGTGCAAAAAGATCGACTGAAACACAACTCCACTTAACAATAAATGATATCTCTAAGCAAATTGACCAAAACAGTAACGTCTCTATGGCTATTCTTGACTTCTCAAAAACCTTTGATAAAGTCCCCCACCAGCGCCTGTTATCCAAACTTTTCGCCTATGGCATTGATGGAAATCTTCTGGCCTGGTTTGCATCATTCCTCAACAGCCGCATCCAGCGTGTTGTTTGCGATGGTGAAATCTCTGATTCTAAACAGGTTTTATCTGGTGTACCACAAGGTACTGTCTTGGGTCCATTACTTTTCCTCTTATATGTAAATGACATCCCTGATAATATAAACAGCACAGTCAGACTGTTTGCTGATAACTGCCTTGTGTACAGAACAATTGATAACCCCTCTGACCAACAAATCCTCCAAAATGATCTTAACAAACTTGAACAATGGCAAAACAAATGGCAAATGAATTTCAACCCCTCTAAATGCTACATCTTGTCAATTTCCTCTAAGAAGTGCTTTAAATCACCTGTTTATACCTTATGCAACCAGCCACTAAAACATGTTAACTCCCACCCATACCTAGGTGTTGAAATTGATAATAAACTTAGATGGGATAAACATATACATAACATAACCAAGAAAGCTAACTCTATACTTGGCCTATTAAAACGTAACCTCTCAAACTGTCCCACCGACGTTAAATCCACTGCTTATAAAGCTCTAGTCAGGCCAGTACTTGAGTACGCATCTGCAGTCTGGGACCCCCATCACCAGTGCGATGTGGATACACTTGAATCTATTCAAAGGAGAGCAGCCAGGTTCTGTATGGCAGACTACTCTTATAAATCTAGTGTAAAAAACATGCTTTATAAATTAGATTGGCCCCTGCTTAAAACAAGAAGATACAACACCCGGCTACATATGCTATATAAAATCAATAACAATCTTGTCGCCATCAATAAAGATGAACTTATCCCCACCGTCAGAACCAATACAAGAAATAATCATGACCTTAATTTCCAGGTTCCCTATGCTAAAAAGAATGTATATAAACACTCTTTCTTCCCTCACACACTAAAGGATTGGAATGCTTTACCGTCAGACATTGTACATGCACTAAGTCTCAACTGTTTCAAAACTAAACTTACTAACACTTGTATTGCTAACTAGTTTTTTGTTATTATTTTTTACTCATACTTTTTACGCTCGGTTGGCGTTCATGTCCTCTTGAAGGATTTTTGCCGACTTAACCGATTCAGATTCAGATTCAGATGTAACGTAGGATATAACGTATACGTAGGATGGGATGGTTTACTGTTTAAAACAGAAGGAAAAAATTGCTTAGAGAACTTACTAACTAACGTATTACATCATATACATTCGTTTTTCGATGATAATAGAATTTAACTGAATTCATGAACAAACATAATATAAACGTTTACACCAAATCATACATCAACGATAAGTGCCAGCATATTAAGAATCGATTTTAACATTTAAATATTTATGATCATTATGGATAAATGCGACATTTATATGTTCTGAACATGGCCTTCTTCGTAATTCAGCTCACATCAAACATTTCGTTTTTACGATACCATTACATATTGAATCTGAGCTCAACATAAACAAAACAGGTTTTAATTATTGTTATTATATCTAACTTATCATATGGAACAAATGGTAGAATTTACACTCACCAACTATAAAATAAAGTTTTGTGATAAATATTAAAGGAATTTGATAATATCAATAATATTTAACCCCTCGAACTTGGCCCAAGAATTCTTGACCTAAAACCCATTAATTACTTGATCACGCAACTAAAACAAACTACGGGCGCTTTTGCCAATTTATTTATTAGAAAATATATATATATATATATATATCGATTGCGTGCCGCTACACATATACCTTTAAAGATACTTCCGATACCCAATTTTGTTTTTAAATTCAATTTTATTTTCAATTGATCATTCTGTTTAATAAAACATTCAACTCTAGAAGTTTATATTTTCAATGATGTCAAGATAAACAGAATAACCTGTCTGATATTGATTTTTGAAATAGATATAAAGTGTATATATATATATATATATATATATATATATATATATATATATATATATATATATATATATATATATATATATATATATATATATATATATATATATATATACATTAGCTGGTCCTGTCCTTAAAAAAATAAACACTCAGACCCGATGTCAAAGTTAAGCAGATCGGGCCAGACATTAACCTATCATTTTTCTATCTTATTCCTCATTTTGAAAGCACAAGCAATTAAGCTCAGGTTCCACTCGCTGATAATATTCCAGATACCAGTTACTCAAATTACACCCACGTGTCCAAAGATAATTGCACACAGTAAATACAGTTCATAAAAGTTCACACAGTAGTTGTAACTAGTTCTGGCAATAAGGGAACCATTGTTTTATTTGATAACCCTAGCTGACCTTTTAGTTAAACAAGGTGTTTCATTACATGCATGCCATA